>PVKN010002530.1:0-41966 GCA_004027915.1 Capromys pilorides | reverse complement strand
CCATATATTTTTATTTTCTATTAGCCTCTGGAAATAAGAGGACATAAAGTATAAACTTCTCACATCAGTTCAGTTGGTATTTAATTCACATTTGTATGTACATGATTGTGTTTTTGTGTTAAAAATCAAATGAGCTAGTTTGATTTCAATAGAAGAAGTGAATAAAATCATCTTTATCTTAATATTAGACTAAAATCTATATCCAAGATATCTCCAAGATGAAACCATGAACTGAAACAACCAGGTTAAAACTATTTTGACTCATTAATGTCCTATATTTATGTTCTACTGTATATGGAAGAGGTGGTGTCTGATTATATACACCCAGAGTCTAGAGCACAGGGTACAACATTTTGCCGCTTTCCTGTAAGTTATGTTTTCAGTTCATATGGATTTATGTTGGATAAGTACCTGGAGTCTCTTTCTTTCTGGTCTGCTGTTATTCTTTCTCCATATTCCTCTGTCATGCTTATGTTCTCTCTCACCCCAAAAATGTCAGTGTTTTCTTTGATTACCAGGCAGAAAGGCAATCTCTGGGGTGTTTTTCCTGGCCACTAGAGTAGAAACCTCTAGAACTGTACTTGTCTACAAATCATGTGGTTTTGCAAGGTGAGCAAATAATGATTAAATGCCAACTGAATTAACATGATAATTTCATACTTTATGTCCTCTTTCCAGAGGCCAATATAAACACACACACACACACACACACACACACACGTATATATATATATATATATATATATATATATATATATATATATATATTTATGGTATGAGTGTAAATCTTTTATAGATCATGTCGGTGAGAGAGAGCTCAGGAAAGGGGAGACAGGCAATCTAAGATCTGGCTTTAAGGGGGCTTTGTCCCTAGGAGGAGCTCACGATCTGGCAACTACTGAGAACATTTATTTGGAGCTATGTGGAGTAGTGATCTGTGCCTTTGTTAGGGTGTTTGCAATCATCAAACTATGTGATTTTTCTAACATCCTAGCACGTTTCCTCTGTATACTAGTAATTACTATGCAGGCTCCTAATTTTGCCAGTTGTCCAGACTGGCTTCTCCCCCTGGGCAGTGTCTATGTTTGCTGTAATTGGATGATGCCACACAACCCACTGCTGTTGCCAGATTTCATTATGGCTTGGCATCTTCTGCACTAATTTCCCCACTTTGGGGCTGTTTCGAAGCAAGTGAGGCCAATTTCCTTTTCAATAGCAAAAATCTGGAGGTCCAATTTGAGCTGGAAGCTAAATGGGTGCATTTGTGCAGCTCTGATTGACTGACAGTGTTCTCTTTGATTTGATTTGATTTTTTTTTTTTTTAATGAGTGCTTGATCCTGAGAGGCAGGTGGCACTCACTGGAAGTGAGAGGAGCCATCTTTCAAAGCCCAGGAAAGCATTTGGGCAGCTGATTTTATCTGGAATTATTTCTTCAAGTTCAGATTGTTAGAGAGTGACACCATAAGCCTGCCTTTCTCAGTACGAGTGCTGCTTTCCTGCACCAGCTGACCTGGGGGACCCCAGGGGTCTGGCCAGTGGAGGAATTTGGAAGATGTAAAGAGACATGAATAGACTTATCAGATAAAATACAAGGTGCCCAGTTTGAATTTCAAATAAACAATGAACAACTTTTAGTGTAAGTATGTCTCATACAATGGTTGCCAAATACTTTATTGTATAAGTACACACTTTGCAATTTCTGGGACATAGTTATATTACAACATTATTCATTGTTTATTTGAAATTCAGATTTAACTGAGTATCTTGTAGTTTTATTTGCTAAGCTGAACAATCTTAGATATGTATGATAGAAAAATTATGGTTATGGTTACTGTCAAATGCTAAGAAGATGAAGAATTCAAATCTAAACATAAACAGAAAAGAGGAAAAAACCGAAACATTTGAAAAAGCAAAGTATGCCAATGGAAAACTCGTTTAGTTGCCACAAATATAAAAACTCATCTCAGGGGACCAAATTTATTATAATAGGCTCCCTAGCAACGGGACAACAAGAAGATTTGTTTCTTAAAGATTCATATCCTTCGTTAGACACTGGTGACTCTAGGAAGCAAGAGCAGACTAAGTGACTCGGATTTGGCAACACCTAGACCCTCGTTGTACAACAGGGTATGCGTCAAACCTGCATAGAGAGCTCAGTAAAACACCAACTGCTGAGCTGTACCCTGAATTTTTGACTCTGTTGTTCTCAAGTGGAGCCTGAAATTTTATAGGTCTCACAAGTTCCTAAGTGATGCTGACATCGCTGGAGTGGGTGCCACACATACTGAGAACCTGTGGCGCCTATGCAGTGGGCACCAGCGCTTGAACGGAATGTAAATGCTCATCAGATTTTGAAGCTGTAGCACAGAAAGTAGGCACATTATCACTTTCATAGTTTAAAAATATTGATTTCATGTCAAAATTATATAACGGGTTAGATAGTAAATTAAAATTAATTCATTGTAAATTAATAAATTATAGACCTGTAACTTGGTTGTCAAATGAGTTGGTCTCACATTATATGAATGAGCAAGAGGGAGATTGCTAAAAGCATTTTAGATTTACATCACCTTTCCCTAGATTTAGTATTACTTTCAAAACATTCTAAATTCTGTCTGTTATGGTTTATGTCTAGTTGTCCCCTCAAAACTTCATGTAATCATGGGACAGTGACTTCTAGAGTTTGAGACTTGAGTCATGATCCACTGGGATTATGTGTTTTAGTACAGATGGGATTATAGGTCTGAGTCCTTCTGGGATTATGGGTGTGGTCTAAGGCAGATAGGCTGAGGCAGAGAGCCTAAATGTAATATAAAGAGAGACAGAGACAGACGTTGGCTGTTGCTCTCTGCACCCTAGTTGGTTGGTTGCCTCTGTTGTGATTGTTGCTGTTCTGTCACCATGAACTGGATGCTCTCTGTTCTGTTCCACTCAGCCTTGGGCCAACCAAATATGGACTGAAACCTCCAGTAACTGTGAGCTAAACAAACCTTTCCTTCCTTCATTTTGAGTGTCAGGTATTTGTCCCAGCAACGAGTAAAGAGTAACTAAGACATTGTCATTTGGTGTGTTTTGGAGCCTTGAAAGTATTCCAGCTTCTTGATTTCTGATATACGTGGGATTTGAGGTGAGCCTCAATATGGGTGTGATTCGTGAAAACAAGACCTTTGTCTGGTGAGGTCCAGAGATGGCCAGGTCTTACTCATCAGGGAGCCTCTGCTGTCTCTAAGGAGGAGATGGCCATCACCAGAAAGGTGATCTGTTCCTACCATGGGCTCCTTACCCTGTTTTGGCTATCTGCTAGATTGGAAAGAGAGTTTGTAGTGATGCACTCTGTAAGTACACATGGCATGCAGTGTCTCTGAAAGGCTTCTTCTCCTCCTTTTTCCTCTCTGTAGTCAAAACTCAGCAAGAAGCATGTGTCCAGGTCTGGATTCTACAGCTGGTCAGGACATGTAGAACCTGGACAAGGTTAGAAAGAAAGCCCCGGAGAAGGTTAAAGCTCAGGAAAATTGAATTTCTGACAGGAGGCCAGCTCAGACTATTTCCTCTGGAGAAAAAAAGCCCTCAAGTATCTGAGAGGTTATTTTACAGAAGTTTGTGGATGACTGTTCCGCTTCCACCAAGAATAAAACTGGTGGAAAAACATTTAAACTGTTACACAGGGGATTTGGTTTTCAGGCAATGGAGAATTTTCTGACATTGAAAATAGTTTTTCATTGGAAGACTTTCTGTTGTTGTGTACCCAGCCCCTTTCCTCAAATTTCTTGCCTAGTCTGCAGTGACTTTTTTAAAAAATATATATATATTTCCTACAGGATCTACAGAGTCTCACTATGTAGATCAAACTCATAGTGATCTTCCTGTTTACAGCCTCCCAAAAGCTGGGATTATAGGCGTGTGCCACCACGCCCAGTCTCAATCACTGTCTCAACGTGCCCTGGGGGCAGGGCAGGCACTGTAGGCTGCAGTGACATTTCTGCATGATCTTCCTTCCCTTGTTGTGGGATCAGGAATCATGTCCTGGGGTGTGGGGCACCTCAGTGCCTTTTGGTCAGAGAAATGAGACCTAAAAGCACATATGTGTACCTATAATGTCAGATTGCTTGTCTTTGCCCAATTTCTGGTTACCTGCTGTAATAATCTTCCTTCTTGCAATTGACTTTCATTGCTTAGAGTTTTAATTTTTTTCTTTTCTTTCTTTTTTTTTGAGACGGGGTCTTCCTTTATGTTTCAGGCTGGCCTTGAACTCACTCTATAGCTTGGGCTCGAATTCACTGTGACCTTCCTTCTTCAGAATGCTGGGTTTATAAACACATGCCACCATTCCTGGCAGGTTTTTAATGCTAAGCATTTAGTTTAGAAAGAAAAGGACTTTATTAAAAAGCTTTAAAGCAGTAGTAGACCAGAGTCAGTTATTCTGATTCCTGAGAATCAATTGTTAATTTTTCAGGAGCTTTATGAACTGGCAGACCTCATGATAATAGCTTAATTTTAGCCCTGGCAGGGTTCGTGGAGATAGACAAAGACTACATTTGAGCCCCCCACCCACCATTTCCCCTGGAGAGCCAGGTGGTAGAAGTTGGTTGCACACAACTGGATGTTAGATGGTACAGCAAAGACTTTCTGCCTCCCATCTTCTTGGATGCTGACTGTAGCCCAGGCAGTGGAGGTCAGTCCTGTTGCATGTCCAGTAAACTGACTTCCACCCCAAGGTTCTGTCTCTAATTTTTCTTCTGACTTGGGTCTTCTCCAGAAGCCCTGAAGTTTGCCCAGCTGGCCCACAGGCTGACAGAAAGTTCGGGGCAGTCAATGCTGTCCAGTGAAAATTCCAGCAAGCAAGACTGAAAGCCAGAGGACAGTTGCTCAGCCACTGCCCCTCGGGAGAGAGGGATCTGCAGGATTCCTGGATCCCAGGAGGACTGAGCTCTAGTTGCCCACTTATCTATTCTTTTCCCTCTTCTGTGTCCTTTTCCATTCATCCTAATTCCTGAAACCACCAAATAAATGACCAGGCCTTGTGTCTCTTGCCTTGGGCTCTGCTTTTGAGGAGACTCAAATTGAGGAAGGGAATTCAGAGTTCCTAGGAAGGCCCGGAATTCAGGCTGAGAGACTTCATACTTAAAAAGTGTTATAGGGAAAGTACTCCCAACATGTTAGATGTCAGATGAGCTGAGTTTGTGGTCCCACACACTGAGGAATGAAGCCCTGACCAAAGGAGAAAGCTAAAGAGTTTTAGTGGAAGTAAGACACATAGCTCCTTGATTCCCAGGAAGGGCTCCAAGCGGGTGGCCACTGGGGCTCTTTGTCAAGAGTATTTTCTATAGCAAAATCACAACATTGGTATGATGTGGGTTAAACTACAACCAACCTATGAGATTGTAAGTACAGCTGCTTAGCTAATATTGACCCAATGGAGAAATGAGTCATGTAGCAAGGGTATATGGAAAGAACAAAGGTACTTTTGGAAAGGGATGGATCCAAATGTTCTAGTTACCCACCTATGCCTCTGATACCTATCTGGGCTTGCTGGTCCAGGTGGTGCTAATTATAGTATAATTTCAAGTTCTTTATCTCCAGGGACATTCAGGGGCCTGGATATTACATCTGCATCTTGAACCTGGTCCTCTTCAGATGTGCCTCCAGCCTCAAGGTTCATGTGTCTATTTACTGCATGAAATCCCTCAAAAGCCCAGTTCCTATCTGACTGCCTGTTTCCATCTAATTTAGCTGCCCCTGCCCCTGCTGGGTTCGCAGACATGTACTACCATGCCTGGAATACCTTGTCTCTTAATCACATCAAGAAGCCACATCAAATAGCTGACATATATCTTCTAGGTCTGTGTAAGAACAACTGACAATGTTCTTGCAATGATGAAATCATTGAAGCATTTCTCAGGTTATAGCCTGGTTGTTTAGTGAGTGATGCACAATTAAATTTTATTAGATCATAATTGTATATGAGGTGTGATAAAAAACATGGTGACTGTTTGAATTCAAAAGACGTATTGCCATTAATGTCCCTCAAGATACTCCTTCTCCCTTCAGGTGTACTTGTCCCATCATTCTTGCCACTTTCTGAAGCAGTTCTGGAGAGTATTTTTTGTGAGTGTCTTTAGTTGCACTGTCATGGATCCCTCTGTGTCCTGAATTGATCCCAAAACATTTCCCATTCATGTTCATTTTGACTTTGGGGAAGAGCTAGAAGCCACACAGCACCAGAACCTGTGAATAAGGCAGGTGAGGACACACCACAGTGTTTTTTTTTTTAAAATTATTTATTTATTTATTTGTTTGCTTGTTTTGCTTGTTTATTTATTTATTTATTTTGTGGCTGGCTCAGCCTACCCTGGTGGTGGGGCTGGTGCAGCATGTGGTGCCGGGGATTGAACCGCAGTCCCTGCAGTTGCCTGAGCTTTCCTAAGCAGGCGCTTTAGACCACTGAACCATCTGGCTGGCCCCGACCACAGTGTTTTTTAAGCTGCTTCTACATTGGGTGATACTTGGCACTTCATTATATTTTTGATCAGATACTGTGAAGGCATTCCTGAATGAGGACCTCCAGCACTGCATCAGAAAATGGCAAGGATGATTGGATAAGTGTTTTTAAACTAAAAAATAATTTTTTTTTGTTGTATTTTTTTTGTTGATTAATGGGGATGTTTTTACTGTAATAAATTTTAAAGATTTAAAGGTTTGCCACAGTTTTCAGGTCGCCCTTTGTGTATGATTAGTGGGTTAAACTGGGTTTAGTTGAATGGCTCTTCTGCTGCTTGCAGTTGGGGTTACTTAGTCTTTCCTAGGCCTCTGACTTTCCCTGGTGACTCTTGCCTAGCTCCAGCTCCAAGCGCCCAGCCCAGAATTTGACCAAGCCCCAAGCTAGTGTTGCTTAAATGACTGATTTTCCTCAAAATCAAGAGGATGCAGACCAGAGAGGAAAAGGAGGGAGAAACTAGGGTACAGCAGCAAATGCTGATTGAGGGCCCAGGTCCTGGCAGGTAGGCCTCTCAGTGAGCCTTGGTCTCACATTTGCTCTTTTCTGTCCTTGCCTCAGCCTGCAAGATAGAGAAAAGGAGGCTGCAATGTTTGCATAACTTGACCAAAGTCACACAACTAACCAAGATTAAATGACTTGCACATTTCCTGTGATTTCTATACTATTATAAGATTTCTGAATGTACCAAGATTTCTGAAGAAGTGGAATCCTATGCTGATGTGTTTGCTATTCGAAAAAGCTCACGTGCTGGAATCAGAATAGACTTGGTCTTTCTTTAGGATAGGATCTCACTGTATAGTTCAGGTGGGCTTTGAACTCTTGGTGATCCTCCTGTCTCAGCCTGATGAGTGCTGGGCTTTCAGGTGTGTATCACCATGACTAGCTCAGATCTGGACTTTTAGGTTTTATTCTGCTACTTGGAAACTCTGATCTTAACTTCTTAAATTCTCAGTTTCCTCACCTATAAACTGTGCATAATAATAATGACTCTTGATGATGTCATTAAGCACATGGAATTACCTTGTAGCTAGTAAACTGGAGTAATATCAACTTCACTTTTACTATAGACTGTTTCGCATGCTGTCTGTATTGTTCAGTCAGACTGAAAAAATGCTGCAGATTTACTTTTGGGGGTAATTGTAAGTGCTGATTGTGGAACAATTGTTGGAGTTACTGCACAGATAATCTGATTTCATTATTAGGTACTTAAATTCTTGTTGAAATGAATTGTTGGAAAAAAGCTGAAAGCACTGTTTCAGCTGTTTAATGATATGTTTAGTAGAGATGTGATAATGACTGAATTGGATTAATTATGGGGTCCTTCAAAAGATTGCTTGGTAGTAAATCTACACATATAGTTTCAGATGAGTCTATGTATTTGATGAATGGATTGAATTTCAACTTTATCTGTAGCAGCAGGAGAGATGGAACAGGTCATTTCTGAAGAGGCACTTGTAAAAACAAATACCTTGGGTCTTCCAGGCCATGGAATTTGATATTATTCAAAGTGCAAAGGAAGGAAAAGAAGGGGTTGTCCAATACTGGATTACATTTATTTCTGATTTTGCAAAATTGTCAGGGGCTTGGTGTGAAATATTCTGCATAAGCATAATTGCCAACATCTATTTAATGCTTACTGATTTGCATACTCTGTACTAAGTACTTCATAGGTGTTAGCTTGTTTATTCCTTGCATTGATTCTAGACCACTAGATACTATCAGTCTAGTCATTTCTACACACAAATCAATTGAGGCTCAGAGAGGCAAATTGACTCTCTCAAGTTCACACAGCTGAAACTGTGACAGACAGACAGAGGACTGATTCACTCCTACCTTAACCAGAATTTGTAAACAATGATGAGATTTCTATTGGCTGAGGAACAGGAAAAGGCATCATTAAGCATCAAGAGTACTTTAACGTTCGTGCTGAGAGGTAGCCCCTTGCTTCCTTTTCTTGGAAGCACTCATACCATCCCATGAATGAGGTGAGCTTACATGTTTGAGTGGAGAGATGGGAAATTCTGTAGGTCAGTTCAAGAGTCTTCGCTCCTCTACATTTGGTCTGAAACAATTGTTGGCTATGGTGGAAACACCTGGTTACCTCTCCATTATTATTCTTTTCTGTTCCCTTATTATCCAAGGCTCAATTTTGTTCTGGGTGGTAATTGTCAGGTCAAACCCTGCATTTCTCAGTCTCGTCAGTGAGGGAAGGTATCAGGGTTTGAGCCTGGATATCCTTCCAAAGCCTCATTTGGCCATAGAGAGTTTTTCAGAGGTGGCTCAATCTAGAGTGTGTGGTGCTCAGATTAAGTGTGTATGATTAGTCACAAGCCTAGATTGGTCTGGCATAGTTCTGGCTAGGATTAAGGCTGCAAATGGGGCAGGTAGCTTGCATGCAACATAAGGGACACAGAGTCTTCTCTTCCTAGTTTTACTATCTTCCGCTGCCATAAACTGTTGCCCTTCTACCCTGGAGGCAGTCAGTTATAGATAGAAACCTCTACAAACTATGAGCTAAGTCAACCTTTTCACTCTTTAACTTTTGGGTGTCAGGTATTTTGTCTCAGCAATGAGAGAAAAGTAACTAAGACAGGTGACCATGACCACAAAGCTCTGATGAATGAGAAAGAAATCTCTGCCAGGCATTTCTAAAAAAGTTGATGAAGGAGCTGCTTTGTCTCCTTCTCTGATGCCTGGAATGCTGGTTGCTTCATCTTGAATGCTGACCTGGTAGCATGAGGGAAAACTAAGAGAACCACAGAAAGCTGGGTTTGAGTGGCCAAGGTCTGTTGGGAAGCCTGACCTTGTTATGGGAGAGAAAAGAACTATGTTTGAATCAGTGATTCTCCACCTTTGGAACTTGCAAATAAATATACTGCCTAACCCAGAAAAATGACATCTTTCATTGACATGGATCTCTTCTTGTGTTCTGTATCTGGTGCTGCATATAAACTACTCCAAAATGTAATGATTTACAATTTTTGTTTTTTAAATTGTTCTTCAGGTCTAAAATTTAGGAGAAACAGAGCAGGGGCAGCTCATCTTCACTCCAGGATGTTTGGAGCCTGAGGACTCAGATGAATGGGACCTGGGACATCCAAGACAGTTTCATCCCTCACAGATCTGGTGCTCAAGTGTTGTCCCCACTGATTTCTCTCTATCAGCATAGTCTGGTTTACATGGTGGCTAAAGGCCCTAAGAGGGAAACAACAGAAACTGTCCATCATTTTAAGGTCTATACCCAAGATTGGTACTGTGTCCCTTCCTCCTCATCCTATATATAGGGGCAAGGGCATCACCTCTTGATGGGAAGAAGGAATTAGTGGTGGCTGTCTTTGGAGACAAGCTCTCATATTTTGCAAACTGGGAAGGATTTGTGAGTTTGTAGGCAGCTCTCTTTCTTTAATGGAAGGATAGCCTGAATTTACTCTGTATCTACAAAGTGTTCAATGCTTACATGTGGGCTGCATTTCATTGTATGATTCTTTGTTTTTCATTGTTTGCACAATTGAAAACTTGCCATTCTGCCATGGAACATTTGCAATGTTGGCAGGAAAGACAGTCACATGAGAAGGAGGGAGATGCACAAGGTATATATTGATCTGGGCAGTGGGATGAGGAAAAGCCAACATGTGAAGCAGTCTTTCACTGAGACACAGAGAAGACATTTAGGACTGAATATGTTATCTGGTACCTGAGCCCAAGGATAATAGAGACCTTGCTACCATTGAAAGCCATTGAATCAGGAATGTTTGCTTATAGTCCATCAGCAGAGAGACACTTATGAGCATGACATAACCTACCAGCATCCAAGCACTGTTGCTATAACAGGGCGTTGCCTACCACCATCCAGCTTCCAGGAGGCTGTGCCCAGGTGAAGGATCTTTTTCTGGGCTGTGGTCCTTTCATAACTTCCATAAGGAAATGGGACTACAGAAGAGGTGATGGTTACTTCCAGTTATCTGGCTGATAGATTACAAACTGCAGGGAAGCAAAAGCAGAGGAATAAAAGTTGCAGCATTCTTCCTTGTTTGCCTTTCACAAAAGAACCCTTTGAACAGCAACTTCCTAGACAAATAAAACTAGTGCCAGAGAAAACCAGTGACATTGTCTGACATCATTGGGGGGAGGAGCCCAAGTTCTTGTCCAGGGTCTGGTGGGAGGCCTCACAGAATCCAGAGGCCATTGAATGATGAAACTCCTTTAAAACTTGATTCTGAAACCCAGGGGTTGTGTAGTGGAAAAGGAACTATAGAGAAGCAGGGGTGGCAAGGGTTGGGACAGAACTTGCATTTTCCAGGAAGCAGGTGTCCTCCCTGTCACTCATCCTAGTGAGGGACCTGAGCTGAGGCCTAGTTGAAGTAGATACAGATGTCATCATAGGCTGACTATGAGAGACTCTGCAACAGTCATGTGTCAGTCTGAGAGGACTCTGAGAGATGCCTCATGTGCAACCAATTAAATTTTTATAAATCCACCATTCACTGAGCTCCTATTTGTAGTCACTGACCATCAAAGTGTATTCAGTTTCTGCTGCCAAGGCATAAGCAGGAGCCTTTTTCTGCCTGTGGGTTAAGGAAGATAGAAGTGGCAGGGAGCCTCTCTTCATCTGTTTGTGGTTAATCAACCCAAGAGAAAGGTTTATTGGCCAGGGGAGGGGAATGTATTCATGGTATCATTATTTCTACTTCAAGTTTAAGCTTGAAAGTCTAGAATCATGGACAATTCTACCCTCTCTTTAAATTTTAGAATATTTATTATCATTCACTTGAAAAGAACAAGTAGGAAGATGGGTTGGTGGGAAGACATGTATAGGTTGAGGCCATTCCAACTGAGCAAAGATGTCAAGAAGAGGCTGTGGGCACATATTGGCATTAGGTTGCTCCACCAACCACTGAGCTACACAAATTGGTCTGTGCTTCTCACATATGGCTCCTACTAGGAAGGGCCCCCAATCCCTTAGCTGGCTGAGCATTTTGATCATGTAGAGGCATGAAGTGGACAGATATTCTCAAAGCAAAAGGAAGCATGCTAATAGTAAGGAGATGATCTTCAGTACCAGGCCACAGGGAAGGTTGGGCAATGGCAGAAGAGGCCGCTGGGGAGGGATCCTTTATTTTCTCTGCGCACAAAAGGGCAACTTTCCTGAGCTTGAAAGAGAGAAACAGATTCCTTATTGGAAAGAGATCCTAGAAACAGGGTTGACCCATGGGCCGCAACACCATGGGAGGAGGAGAGGAGCAGATGTAGAAATGGGGACACACTCTTCAAAAGTGAGAACCTGATTTTCTTTCTACTACAGGGATACATTCCTTTGAGCTGTCCCCCCCCCCTTTTTTTTTTTTTTTTCAGCATTAAGAGTTTTCTACTGAAATGCAACTGCCTTAGAAAAGTTTAATACTTTAAGTCTATGTGTCTACAATTGCCATAGGCAGGATAGAGGAGCCCACAGGATAAATCTAATGCAGTGATTTGCCTCAGAAAAGGTTGTCATTTACCTGGTAAGAAATGCATACTCTTCTTTTCAGATCAGAATCAGCTCAGCTGTAGTTTGACATGGCATGCACATTTGCTTGGGTGTTTAAGGATATCATGGAAGAATCCAGAATGCTGTGGCTTGGGGTCAGCCTCCTTTGCAGAAAGGGATGTTCATTGTTAGGCTTATGTCATTGTGAGCTGATATGCCTGAGGGTAGGGCTTTCTGTGAATCTTCCTCGACCTTGGTAGCAATGGGATATCAGACTAAGAGATGCCTAAGTGAGAGAGATTGACTCTTTTATCATCTGATGTAAATGTCCTTGACTTTTTTGAGGCTATCCGGACTAGAACTGTTTATTAGAATACATATGTGAGTAATATGCCTTTTAGTGCATTGGCTTGCTGTTTCTCTTACCCCTTTAGAATGTCAGAACCCATTGTCTGACCATGGGCTTCCTCTTTGTAAGCCTCTTTTTGTATACTTAGAGTATGTGGTCATTACCTGGGTGGCTGACCCAGGGCTCATTAATTCTGATACCTTGACACCTCATTGATTCTGATTATGCTAATAGCAGGTACTACTACAGCATCCATTCTGTTTGTTCTTTTTTTTTTTTTTTTGCTTTTTAGCTGAAACCTCACGGGGACTGGTTGTGTCATGTTGCTCATTTCCATTTTTCATTGCTTTTCATTATTTCTGTGGTAGACACAGTGGCAGGCGGAGAAATGTGTATTACTATTTTTAACCCATTCTAGAAAAACCCAGAAGAAAAGAAGGCATAAGCATAAATTTTACTGAAACCTATACCTTCTTCATTTTCCTTATGGTGTTTATTTATTTCAGGAAAACAAAGCCTTCGGAGAGTCTTAAAAATTTAAAAACAAAACATAACAAAGCCAAAAGTGCCCTACTTGCTCAAATATTTTCAGGCGCATGATGTGAAAACAAAGTGAAGTAATCATTTACTCCGACAGATTTCCATACCTTATTAAATACTATAATAAGTGTGCTGCAAATAAGATTATATGGGAGAAAAAAAAAGATTATATGGGAGAGAGGGGACTTGGATTAAACAGTGACGATAAACCAATGGAAACAACTTGTTTAGGCGATGAGATGGAAAGAGATGATTAAAGGAGGGGAATGGGGGTGGTTGACAAAGCAGAGCAAGGCCATAGGGACAGTGGTTTGCAGCTGTTGCTTATTTTGAAGTCTCCATTTTGGTTGGGGTTATGTAATGTGGGAGGACAGCATAAGGTGCTGACATGCAGGGACAGTGAAGAGAAGTGTTGGGGTACAGACACGGACAGGGTGGTAGAAACACTACTTGTACCCTGAGTGAGGTCTGGCATGCTTTGTGGAGCAAAAGGACACATAAAAACAGACCCTAGAAAGTGCAGCTGGGGTTAGATGAAGACTCCAAATGCCCTACCAGTGTTGCCACAGCCCCCTGTGCTTGGTGATGTTTGTGTGAGTTGGGACCTCAGTGTACTATGGCAGGATGAATTAAGGACAGGACAAAGAAAGGATTAATTATGAAGGGGAAACAGGATTCAGTAAAAGAATGCATTAATAGAAGCTTAGCGAGGGAGACCCTGCTGTCACATGTAGGCTTGATGTCACCAAGGAAGATGAGGCAGCCCCACTTCAAGGCTATGTGCTGCAGCCATCCTTCAGGAGTGACTTTCATGGTGACCTAACAGTGCTGGAACTGGGAGATAAACATTTGTTTCACTGCCCCCCCACCCCAGGACTTCCTACCACTGCTGCTTTAGTCAGGGTTCTCCAGAGAAACAGAACCAGTGGTGTGTGTGTGTGTGTGTGTGTGTGTGTGTGTGTGTGTGTGTGTTAAAGCTTGGTATATTTAAACACTGGTGGCTGGTGGGGTCGCTGTCAAATGGAGACTCAGGCAAGTTTGCAGTTCAAGTCCAAGTGCTGTCGGGAAGCCGAATTCTGTCTTGCTCTGAGGAAATGAGAGAGGTCAATCTTGGCTCTCTCAAGGTCTTCAGCAGATTGCACGAAGCCCACCTATACTGAGGTCAGGCAACCAAGAAAGTACTAGTTGGAATGGTTTCCTCAACCATGAAATAACCTTTGAAGAAACACCTAGAGTAATGTCTGATCAAGCATTTGGGTACTGTGGCCAGCTAGGGCAACACACAAATTAGCCATCACACCACTTACTGGTTGAGTTCTATCTGAAGCCTGAGGGAATGATTACCCACCCAGAGACCGTGTCTGGTAAGGCTGTACCTCAAGGGTGGAGGCTGTTTACCCCAGTGTAATGTGGAAGAAAATAAGGTCAGTATTTTGTTTGCTTTTACATTCTCGCTATTCTGCGTAGAAGCTTCAACTGAGGTCGTGGGTCTTTCTGAGCTTTAAGTGTTTCCAGAGACCCTGAATAATATAATGCCTCCTTTTGCCTCCCAGTAAATGAACACAAGCATCAAGAAGAAATGAAATCTCTTAAAACACTGCTGGTTTCCCTTTATGCTGTTATTTAATTTTTTCTCTTAAACTACAGGAATAGCAGTATAAGCCATATGCGATTTCAAAAGGCAATCACCTGGATGGTCCAGAGAAACAGAAAACTTTCATATGGGGATCTGTGTACCTGCTCCACCATAACGTCTTCTCCCCTGCACACTGGCTGCTCTGCATTTCCTGGGGATAGCACAAAAGGTCTTAGTGTTTTCCAGAAAGATTTAAGTTAAAGCCTGTGAAGAAATTTATTATTGAAGCTGTGATATACTGGGGCAAGTTCCTCCATTTTGTTATTTTGGCCTGAGGACTATATTGAAGAGCAAATATACCAGCGTCCAATTCTGAATCAAAACAACACAAGAAAGATGGAGATTTGAAGAGTTATTTAGACATTCAAATAGAAATGGTTTAAAATTTGATAGTTGTTTTTGTGTAAAGCTTTAAAGTAAAGAACTTTAGTCTTGAGTTCTGAAATGACACTCTTCAGGAAGTTGACAAACATTTGAAAACTATTTCATGCAAACAAACAAAGGCCAATCTGTGTGCAGGAGATATTGTGAGGTCTACTTCCGTGTGGCTAAGGGGCAGCTTCCAGAAGCAGAAAAGCCACAACTCCAGGACCTCCTTTGATTGGGGGATGCAGCCCAGCCCCAGTTCTGGTTAGCAGGAAAGTAACTGGCTGTTGACATTTGAGCAAGTCTTTATACCCCTTTGGGATCTTCTCCTAAAACATGAGAGCCACCATCTACAGTAGTGGTGCACTGGCCCTTTTCAGACAGTGCCTCTATCAAATCAAATAGTTACGATCGCTTCTTCCATGCATCTTATATGTGACTCAGTCTTGCTTGGATGGAGGGACAGCAAGCTTTTTATTCTGGCTACAGGTGATTTGACTGTGCAGATGTGCTGAGGCTGTAGGCAGCCATGCGTGGCCCATCCACAAAGAATGTCTCCTTGTGGCTGGCGGTGTCTGCTTAGTGCAAGTCTCATCTGAGTAGTTGAATCCTAACCACATTAAATTGTTTTCTTTTCCCACTTAATGCTAAGTAACATGACAGACCAGTCGAACTTTGCATCACCCAAAGATGCTGAAGGATGGACCTGGTTCTCCATGATGTTGCTATATATCTCAGAACTGGGGTATAGCTCATATCCTATGATATCCCCATTTTCTCACATATCCTTGCAGTTAATCTCCACTACTCAAGGTGGTCTGGATGCTCTTTCTTTGTCTGTTTGATTAGTTTATAGTCAGTTACAATCTCATCTGGCTCTAGCAGTGTTTCACTCCAATTCTATAGCAATGCCATTTGGTATCAGGGAGGCAGGGGAGTGAAGATGTTGGTGACTGGGCTTAAGGCTGGTCACTTTGGGCTCTCCCAGTTAGGCAGGGTATAGTTTAGTTCCTGTAGCACACACTAAATAACATTGTCTTCAACAAGCAAGACTGAGGTTTATTTTGTGTTCAGGTAAGAGTGTAGGTATGAGCCGTTCATCACTGACCTGAGGAATCAGATTCTTCTTGTCTTGTTGCTGTACTCTCCTCAGAGTGATATTCACATCCTTATGTTCCAAGATGGCTCACTGGAGCATCCATACTCCAGCAAGAAGGAGAGAGGAAAGAAGAGAGGAGTGACTACTCATTCTGATACGTCAGCTTTATTGGATTAGGAAATGCCTAGCAGATCAGTGAAGCGTGCTTCAGGGTGTGTCTGGATGGGTTATGAAGGCATGCCCTTCGTACTGTATCTGTTTCCTCTCTCATTCCTGTTTGATGCTTTTCCCTGCTCTGCTTCTCAGCTGTCAAGAACTAAGCAATTTTGCTCCACCATGCCCTTCCACCTTAAGCTTTCTGCCTCCGAACCAGATAACCATGTACTGAGTCTCCTGAAACTGTGATTTCACTTAAATCTCTCTTGCTTTCTAAGTTGTGCATGTTGGGTATCCAGTATTAGTGATGGGAAAGCCGGCTAATCAGGAGGCTTTCAGCTAAATACTGCTGGCTAAAGCCTAGCCACATAGTAGTAACCTGCTGCAAAGGAGTTTGGGAGTTGTCAGCTGTATTAGCTTTCAATTGTTGTTTAATAAACTAGGGGCTGGAACACCACAAATCTGTGATTTTTACTCTTCCTGGGGTCAGGAGTGTTGGCAACATCAGCTGGGTCCTTTTCTTAGGATCTCACCAGGTTGAAATCAGTGCCAGGCAGAAGCTTTAATCGCATCTGGGGCTCACTGGTTGTGGGTAGAACTCAGTTCCTTGTGGTAGGGTTGTAGGGCCGAGGTCTCACTCATGCTGGCTGTCAATGAGTACCCATTCTTGGCTTTTAGAGACTGCCTGACAGTCTCTGTCACTTGGTTTTGTCTACAACATGACAATGGTTCTTTAGAGCTGCAAGAAGCAGCACTCTGATGTTGACCTCTTATCTTTAGCGAAGTTCCGGGCCCTTTTGAGGTACCCTGATTAGACCAGGCCTACCCAGGGCAATATCCCTTTGGATTGGCTCACATCAATTTGAAGCACTTATCACATTTGTAACGTCTTTTTGCTACCGTCCTATAATGTAACCTGATCCAGAGACCAACCAGTGCAGCATATCCACAGGTCTTACTATACTTCAGAAAAGGGGGCTTGTAGTGCATATACAACAGAGGATAGGAATCTTGGGGGCCATCTTGGAATTCTGCCAATCACATAATCTTTGTTGGGTGGCCATACACCTAACCAATAGTAATCATTGCAGGGCCGGTGAGATAGCCCAGTGGTCTAAAGCGCCTGCTTAAGCAAGCTTAGGCAAAGTGCAGGAACCGCAGTTTGACCCCTGGCACCACATGCTGTGTCAGCCCCGTCCACAGGGTAGGCTAAGCTGGCCACACATACGCAAAAAAGTAATCAATGTAAATCTAACTTTTATGACTAGTGAAGAAAGTGATGAAGGATATTGTTAACCATTTGTCTCTAATACAGCAACTTGTTAGGTATTCTACTTTGTCAAGTTATTTAACTTCCTGGGCTGGGGAGATAGCCCTGCAGTCTAAGCACCTGCCTGGCAAGTGCAAGGACCCAAGTTTGATCCCTAGTACTTCATGCTATGCCACCTAGAACCCCAGATGTGCTGTGCCAGCCACCAAAACTGGGCATGGTGGCACATGCCTATAATCTCAGCACTGGGGAGGATGAGACAGGAAGATAACTACAAGTCTAAGCTGCATAGTAAGACCCTGTATCAAATAAATGAGTAAAAAATAAATAAGTGATTTTTAAAAAAGTTATTTAATTTTCTTCTTGTTCCTTAGCTTTTCCAATAAAGTTGGAATAATAACAGTACTTCATAGATGGGATTGAGGGGAAGCTTAAATTAGATTGGATTCAGAATAGTACCTTACATATATTAATATGCTCATAAAACAATAAGTCCTCTTTTCCAGAATCAAGGACGAATACCAGAAATAAAACACGAGAATAATTTAGGAACCATCAAAAAACATAGCCATATCTTTAACAAATCACAAACACCAAAGGGGCTTGTTGACATCTTCCCCAGTCTTGACTTTTAAAACACGAATGCTAGGATAAACAGAAACCTGCAGGCTTCCCAGTACCTCAAATTCAACACTGTGTAAACAATGACATCATGTAGTAAAATGTCCTTAGACGACATTGCATTTGCAGGGAAGAATGGGCACCTAAAACTGCTGGAATGCATACAGTTTTGCTGAAGAAAGCATAATTTCATGATTGCCATGAGCTCTGAAAGTTAAACTGTCCAGTACAGATATGAAGAGTGTGTGTGTACATACATGTGTGTGGTGTGCTTGTGTGTGAAATTACTCCCATACTGATTAAACTTTCTTACATGCAGAGGTATCAGATGGTTTTGAGAGCCACCCGAGGCAAGAAAACAATGGACTTACCGTGTTGCTTGCCTCAGTGAGCTCTGAGATTTAGAAACTAAATTTGAACCATTAGTATGTGGCTTTGCGTTTTTAATAGGAAAACATTCCACACACATTTAGTAAGATTTGTGTTCGGGTTGTTTAACACTTTCCTCTGCTTCTGAAATCCCTCACACACAGTGTGTCTTGAATAACGCACAATACAAACAATTATTTCAGACATCTCAAAAACGAACTGCTACCAGCATCATTGTATTCCTCAGCTCTGGCGAGTAATGAAAGACATATTCTTAATGTGAAACAAAAGAAGATTGTGAATATTAAAAAAGCAGCCCAGCCAGCTAGAGTTAAACCATCGGGATAAGATATTAACGTAAACCACATGTGAAGTGCAGCTGTTTCTGTTGAAGCTTTCATCAGGCTCAAGTGGAAAGATTGGTGGGTTTTAATATGTGGTTTCTAGCCAAGCCAATAGGAATCTGGGGAAAATGTGTGTGAAATCAGCCCTCTGCTGGGGGTGGGGGTAGGGGCTTGGGCACTTTTCTTTCTGTTAACATAAACAAAGGTAACCCCCAAAACGGAGCTCGGGGCCTGCTCCATCCAGAGGCTCAGTTGAACTACTCTGGAGTGACCATCCCACTGGTATCATTTTTGGGATGTGATATTCTTTTCAGATGCTAGGTCTTGTGGGAACAGGAGTAGAGAGGAAGGAGGTCTCCTCAAATCTGTCCTCTGCTGCTTCCTCTCAGAAGCATCTAGAATTCTTTTAGCTCCTAATTACATACAGCATCAGCTCTATGTAAACACTGGTATGGCTGTTGTGTTTAACTCCTGAGGATTTAAAGTCCTTAAAAAAAAAAAAAAAAGCATATGTCCAAAGGCAGTACATAGGTATATATGTACCTATATGTCTAGTATACTAGAAATTAATAAAATAAAACAAATGAATGCTAAAATCAGGAATCACCATATGCTATTTGTGTCTAAGGGCTATATTGGTTAACTAGCTTGAAGGTTGATCTGGCTTCTGTGTGACTTTGTTCAACCTGCTCCAGAGGACTGAGAGGCCTTCTTCTGAGCTGACCCCTGGGTGGTGTTGTTGGCCCCCTGCCACATGGCCCCAGTGTCACCATGTTGCTTTTAGCTTCAGAGGCATGGAGCAGAAATAATCTTTATGAACCTACAAATTCAAGAACTGAGGAAGGAAAATGAAAATATCAGAAGTCAAGCACAAGTTCCTGAGTACGATCCCCAGTGCCACGAAAGCTAGGCAAAACAACAGAAAAATAAGAAAACCCCAGAACTCTATCCACTGACCTTAGAAAGGCAGTTGAAATGCTAGCATGTACGTATATGGCTTCATGCACTCAACATTTATTAGGCAGCTACAGTATTCAAAGGATTTTGCTACCTGCTCTTGGGGAAAAGGATGCATAAGGGAGAAGGGAATTGACATTTCCTGGGCACATACTACTTGCCTGCCATTATGGGGGACCTTCAGTCACATTTTTCTCATTTAATTCACAGAGCTTTGAAAGGAAAAAAAAATTATAAGGCAAGATCTCTGCTCTTGAGAGCCCTCCAGTCTGGGATTAAGAAGTGGATAAAAGACCTACCCAATACTCCTGAAATAAGACAATTACAATTATATGTCAAAAAAGAGAGATTTTCATGGGAACTGAGAGATGAGAGTTGCTATTCAGTGAATGAAAGGAAGTTTACCGGAGGAGGTCACCTTTGAGGTGAGCACTGAAATTTGGGTAGGATTTGGACTCACAGAGAGATAGATGAGGCATGATCCATGTGAGGGAGAGGATAGGAGTGAGAAGAGGCAAAAATGTACCAGTCACATGAGACTCAGGTGTTAGGGGAGAATCATTTTTAGATAGTTTCTCTTGTAATTGCTTTGTGAGTTCAGCACCAGGTGGGATGCATGGCTTGTCTTTGGGGCCATGTTGTAGGAAAGTGCATCTTCAACACCAGGTACATAGTTAGGGTGGAGAGATGCTAAAGTTGCCAGAGTCTGTTCAAGTTAAGTGCAGGTTAAGAGGACAGCAGGCTCCCGTTTCCAATCTCATGGCCTCTGTGGAGCCCCAGAGTATTCCAAAGTGGGATGACTGGCAAGGTGATGAGCATTATTTACCTCTCTCTCTCCTGTCATGCTGGAGCATTGCTACCAAATTTCAAAGATTAGAATCACACAGGACTTGATCTTGAAGAATGAGATAGAGACAACAGGGCCAAATGCACTTTGACTATACTGTAGGTCAATGCACATGTATGCAGTGTGGTGTTGTGCTTTCTCATTGATGAGATAAAATTCTAGACACCAATGTTAAGGGAAAGGAGGTTTATTTCATCTTGCAGTCCACAGTTAGCTGGCTCCAAGGCAGGGTGGCATCACAGAGCAGAAACAGTTCATGGTGGAGCAGGAAGAAGTAAGTAAGCAAGCAGCAGCAGCCTGCCTTTTTTGGTCCCTTTATATTCTAAACAGATTACAAGTCTATTGATTGATGCCACCCACACCCAGGGTGGGGCTTCCATTATCCATACCCCTTTTTCCTAGTATCACACCCTTAATCTCAGTATCACATATGCTAAATTCAACCACCTCTAAAAAGCACCACCTGTTAGTGCATGAGGCTTTAGGGGGACATCTATATACAAGCCATAACATATAGGAAGGCAAGATCAAGGGGACCATTCTTACACAGACAGACAGGATAAGTGTTTGGACTGCATTAGTATGGGTTTTGGTTGCAGTAGGATATAAGGAAAAGATTTAGGTAAGTTTATTAAAATAGGTTGAGGCTATTGAGTTGTGGCTGGAGAAATAAGCACCCACTTCTACTTTATTAAGTTTCTAGAATTTGTTGAATCTGAGTAGAAATAAGTGACATTTCTAATGCAGCCCCTACTCCTGATGGAATGTCAGTGGTTACTGTGCTTGAGGTTAAGGTAATCAAAGTGTGAGGTACCTGGTATGAGGGAGGCTAAATGGGTGTTTGTAAGACAGTTGTTGTCGTCCTCAGGGAGTTCACAGGTCTCTGAGGAGCCCTCAAGAAGGGGTCTAGCAGTACATCATGTGATGAGTCAGTGGTGGCTTGTCATATCCACAGGTTTGGTGAATGATCTGAGATGGTGTGTTAGCTTCCTGGGACTTCTATAACAAAGTACCCCAAACTGGGTGACTTAAATTAACAGAAGTTAACTTTTGCAGTTTTGGAAACTAGATATCCAAAAGGAAGATGGAGGCAGGGACATGCTCACATGACGCTCTGGGGAAGAAGCTTCCCTTGCTTTTTCTAGCTTCTGGTAGTTGTCAATAATCTTTGGTGGTCCTTGGCTTGTGCCAATATAACTTCAGTCTCCTCTGTGTCTTTAGTCTCTCTCCATCTGAGATCTGAGAACACTAGGCTTCAGATTTAGGTCTCTTCCTGATCTAGTAAAACTTGATCTTACTTATATTCCTAGATACTGTGTGTCCAAGTAAGTTTACATTCATATTTATTGGGAAGTAAGGAATTCAGCATATATTTTTGGAAGACACAGTTCAACCCACAACAGATGTTCACTCACAGGCTGGCAGGAAGAAGGAAAGAAAGACCCTATGGACTGGGTAGTCAGGGATGAGATGATAGGACTTGAGCTCTTTCTCAAAGATGAATGGTGTTCAGATGGAGAAATTTGGGCTGGGCTCCAAGGTGGATGAAGGGGGAGAGGGGAAGAATATGTGGCTGGAGTCATAGAGTGTGGCACAGCATTTCTGGGGGTGCTGCGGAGACCAGCCTGGAAGGGACAAAAGAATCTACCATGGGTAGGGCATGGTGGAGATTGAGGCTGAAGGGAGATTGGAGCCAAATGGAGGAACTGCTCAGGCACCACGAATAATGGATGGCTGAACTTGGACATTATTTTCCATGTTATAGTAAACTCTGCATAACAGCTGCAAATACCTTCAGAAGACAGAGAGTCTTGCAGAAAAAGCCTTATTGCCCAAATTGTATTGCTTCTAAAGTGTGTATCAAGACATTTTGCCAAAGCTTATGGCCTGCCCATAAGTTTTCTATAGGTTTACTCTGAAGAAATCCTGCCAACTGTGACAACGACACTCATGAATTTTGCCAATATGTAATCAGTAAGGCAGAGCTGTCTGTCTTTTGAGCTACAGTTTTCCCATATGTAAAAGCAATGGCTTTGGCTGTGACAAGCTGCAATTCCTTGACTGTATATAATAAAATGGTGTCACTGAATGGACTCAAATCAAGCTTTTCTAAAAATATTGCTTTACTGGATGTAGCATCTCTCTGAAATGGGCAGTTTTTCTTAAGCTTCATTTTGATAAAGAAGGGCACAGATTCAGATAAAGTCTCCTGATTGCAGGTGTACTCAGTTGATTAATGGTAGAGCCAAAATTTGAACAAAGATCTTCAAATTTCTAGTGCAATGTTTTCTATTCCACAACACTTCCTTTATTATCATATTCTCTCCATCGATTTATCCATCTGTGCATCTATCCATGCACCCATGCATCCATCCATGCATCCATGCATCCATCCATCCATCCTTGCACAAAACTGTGTGAAAGATATCTGCTGCATGGATAATTGAGATAGGATTTTTGTCCTCAAGAGGCTCACAGACTAGATCCCATGTGAAGCCTTATGTATATTAGGACAGAGACTGACTCTAAATTGAGTGTCTTCATGCCGCCAAGTTAAGCCCATCATGAAATTGTTCTACTGGCCAAGGCTCTTAGGTTAGGTTTTTTTTAGGTTAAAAATACAGAGTTGTGGGCTGGGAGATAGCTTGGCAGTCTAAGAGCCTGCCTGGCAAGCTCAAAGACCTGGGTTCGATCCCCAGTATAGCATACAGCCACAGCCCTGGAACCCCAGATATGTCATGCTGCCCACTGAAACTGGGCATGGTGGCACATGCCTATAATCCCAGTTCTTGGGAGGCAGAGATAGGAAGATCACTATGGGTGTGATCTGGGTAGCAAAACCCTGTACCAAATAAACAAAAGCTTAACAAAATAAAAAAATATACACAGTTGCTAGTGTAGTTCAGCCAGAATCTATTACCAGCAACACAACAGTAAATAGAGAGGATGTTAACAGGGAAGCTCTGAAATTAAGTCAGATATGACTAAAGTTGAAGGTATTGTAAGATGACTCCTGGGTTGTAGCTCCTTAGATTTGCATTATATTTCTTAGTTGGTGAATGTCTGTGACACAATGGCAGGAAAATTCCACTCTAAGATTAAACATACCTTAGATGTCACCACTTCTAAGTGAGTGCTTCATAGATGCTTAACATAGCGAAACCCTTGTCTCTTTGCTTGCAAAATAAGGCTAGGTGATGATGGCACCAACTTCATACGATTTATGTGTAAGAGGATATATTTGAGGTGCCTGGGGCTCAGTTGGCCCTTATGAAATGTGAATTGTTCCCCAACATGACAACAAACAGTCTTCTTAAATAAGAGAAGCAACCCATAGCCCTTTGTAGTAGGCTTTTCCCTGCATGTGTTTTAAACTCTAAACAGATCTTTGAGAGAAAAAGATGGGTTTCCTGGCCCTCATGTCCTCTAAGCTTTTCACATAGTCTTCTTTACATAAATCAGTGATGTGAACACATACATAAGGTGGAACTTGGGAGACCCCTGACTGGGGTCTCCAGTCACTACCAGTGGCTTTGAGTTTGGTTAACTTAGTGCCTGAATAAAATGATACACTCAAGGTCATAGTCACGAGTCTCGTGCCTGAATCCAGAGTTCTTCCTATTAAACCACTGGCCCAAGATAAAGGTTTCCCATGTGGAGACATCATTAATGTGTGTAAGAGAGGAAATGCTTGAATCTGTCACACTCGGGGGGGCTACCCTTGCTCACAGTTCAGCCTCGAGTGTGGAATGAAACTTAAGACCTTGTTTGCAGCTCACATTTTAACTTAATTTGTGCTGTTCACCTTGTCTGAATTCCAGGTTGCTGATAATTAGGATGCTAGCTTACACGCTGGCCCCAACTACCAGTGATAAAAGTGATACAGGAATATGAGGAAGATCTAGGTGTAACTAGATAGGATGCTTAAAATATGATTCTCCACCCAATTGCCTTGCTATAGTTGGAGCATCAGGAGTATAAAAATAAACATCAGGATGGTGCACAGTTAAAGCCCAAGAAATTATAAGCAATAGGAACAGGGATTATTCATTGTTGCCAGTGCTGGCGCTGTGTCCAGTGTTTGCTCACCATCTCATACTTCTCTCTGGAAGCAAAAAAACAACTAGAACATTCTTTCCCGTATTGGAGCCAATGGAGCTGTTGGAAACACTCTATAAATCTCATCTTCTGTACCATGACCTTCAGCCCTTTGGGGATAACTCTCACTTTCTGTTCCTTCTGCAAATGCAGCAGATGAAACTTACGGCAAGACCCAAGGGCTCTGAATCCGACATCTTTGCCAAGTGAACAAAGGGAGGGGACTGAAGCTTGAGCTGCTGTGAGGAGCTGGGCTCCATCCTCTCTGCCAGAAATCAAGCTCACATTCCAGCCGCCAGCAAGCAGCAGTGCTCCAAACGAGGTCACTGTGCTCTGAAGGGGTAGACAATTAAATGCGTTTCTCCTTGCACTTATTACTCTTTCTACTTAGTAGGGAAGACATAGCATCCTAGCCTTTTTTTCCCTCCTGACAAAGCTTTACAGAATAAAATGGAGCAGAAAGAGGCTGACTCTGAAAGAGGTGCCTTGTATATTATTGGCCATAGGTAGATTTCTTTTAATTTAATTTAATTTTTTTCAATTTAATGCAAGGTGTGCCTTGAGAAATGCTTGTGCTAATTTGAAATAGGAGTCAAATGGTGCCAGGCCCTTGTGTGGCCAGGCTCAGGGTGTCTGATCATGGCAGGCACCTGGTCTATAAATTCACACTGGGCTCAGCGCCAATGACTCTGGCTCATCAAGGCCAAAAGGACACATAAAGAGTGGCCCCAGGCACAGAGGTGGAAAGAGCATCCTTCCTTGTGTTATGCCCTGGGGCTGGGCTTGTGATTGGCTCAGAGAGGAGCCTGGGTCACAAGGACTGATACAAGAGGCACTGGGCCTTCAGCTTCACAGGGGCCTGGCTATGCTCTTCCTTGTGAGCGTGTCTACACTACCGCATGACCAACGGCACCAGTCTCACCTGCTACAGTCGTCTTCTTGCCCAGGGCCCCATTGTCAAGGAGGTGCAGGTCCTTGAGCAGTGCAGATCTGTGGCACATTCTGGCCCTGATTCCAGCTCCCTAGGCAAAGGGGGCCAGGGTGGTGCTGGGAATTGTTTGGGTAAATGGGCCTGGCAAGCCGTGCTGTCTGACTAGCCAGTATCAGAGATGTAATCTGTGGCAGATAGGCAGAAGGGAGACACCAAGAGAGATCTGTAGCACAAACATGTTGTCTTTTTTTTTCTTCAGAACTGGGGTTTGAACTCAGGGCCCTGCACTTGTCAGGCAAGCACTTATCCTACTGAGCTCTCTCCCTGGCCCCATGTTGTCTTCAGATGAAGTGTAACATTGAAGAAGAGGTTCAGAGCAGCTGATTAGGATTCCACACTGGATCAGGGACTTCTAGGTGAAGCCCGGTCACTGCCTTGCTTTTCACATCTCCACCACCTCTCACTGTGGGGCTTCCTCTTGTTCCAGAACCTTTGACATACTTGGGGTTGGCACTCTCTTCATTTTGGCATTTAATTCTCTGCAGCTCTTCCTTGTGAGTGTTATTATTTCAGTAATAAATAATGAATTTAATAGTTCAAATGCCTTCAAGGGCCCCTGGAAAGCTCTTGCTCATCTCTGGCTTCTAGCAGATTCAGACAGGAGAACTAAGCCTGGAGTGGCCACTGCTCTCCTTCAGAGCTATTCATTCTGACCCTTTGCCAACGGCTCTGGTTCATCAAGGTCAAAAGGACACACAAAGGGTAGTCCAAGGCACAGAGGTGGAAAGAGCATCCTTCCTTGTGTTATGCCCTTGTACTTGGCTTGTGATTGGCTCAGAGAGGAGCCTGGGTCACAAGGACTGATACAAGAGGCATTGGGCCTTCAGCTTCACACGGGCCTGGCTATGCTCTTCCTTGTGAGCGTGTCTACACTACGGCATGGCTAACGGCACCAGTCTCACCTGCTACAGTCGTCTTCTTGCCCAGGGACCCATTGTCAGGGATTTGCAGGTCCTTGCACAGTGCAAACCTGTGGCACAAGTTGCCTTGCCAGTCTTGGAAAACCCATTCTTTGATAGTTTACTCAGTGGCCTTTATAAGATAAAAGTTTTAAAATCTGTTAAAATCAAGTAGTTGTTTGCATCCTTCACATCTAGTAAGTGGTTGAGTTAATGCCAGACCTACATGCTTCTGAGAACTGGACTCTGCTTACTACCCTGACCTTTGAGGACCCACTGGGGACACAGCATGAGGCTGGTGGTGGAAGCCTCCCATAGAAACCATGTACTAAAGCACCCACCTGATGTCTGGGATTGCATGTGTGAGGTGGGACAGAGGCCAATGTGAGCAGGTGCAGAGGACAGGCCTTTCTGCCTCAGAGGCTGGGACAGAGCCTCTGAGCAGCCTCAGGTTTCCAGACCCCTTTACCAGGGCCCCTAATGTTCCATGGTGATCTGCTTTCAGGCACTGCAGATTGATTGACCAATCCTTCTACCCCTGCAATTTCCTGGTAAGAACAAGTAGGCTCTTGCCTGCCATATGCAGGTTTAACAGGAAGCTAAAATAAAACACAAACTAGGCCTCGTGCTTGAAGCTTCTCAGCTCTGCTTGCACTGCTGCCAGTGTTCTAGTTCTTGAGAACCAGCAGATCTTTCAATATTCTCAACACTTCTGAAGCATCATTGCATGAGGATTTAGCAAACCAGTGAATGCATCTTTCTAGCTTGTGTAATTTACTATACAGACTGTGTCAGCCTCTTGGAATGCTGGGATTACAGGTGTGCACTAGTAAACCTGGTTTTCTTTCTCTCTCATTTAATTTAATGATTGTGGGGATTAGGGAGGTGTTGCTGGGAAGAGCAACTTTGCATAAAAAAATATCAACAGATCTTTCTCTTGGGTTACCTGACAGTTGCTTTCCCTCAGCAATCCACTGCAAGAGGCACAACTTTCTTCAGTGAGTTTCCTCTGATGTGTTCGAGGTGGATAATGAAAGGGGCTGGGTTTTTGAGTCAGTGAGATTTAGCTTCATAGCCTTTGTATGTCCTTTGGAGCCTACTGAGTCTTGCACATGTCCTGAATCCGCTTGCATCAGGTGTGAAATGGAGATGGCAGTGTTCGTTACAAGGCTGTGGGCGGAGCGAGAGAGGCACTTGGGAGATAGGTGGTTCCTGTGAGGTCCCGTGTGCTGGCTTTCCGCTGTTAAGGTAAGCAGCAGAGGCGATCACCTGAACAAACAAAAGAGTTCTTTTGGCTCACTATTCAGTTCCTGGTCTCTTGTTAGGCTGCTTTGGGCCTGTCCTTTGCCAGGGAGGAAACTAAAGGATGCTATTCACCCATTGGAGGTCAAAAAGCAAGGAAAGATGGTGGGGCAGGGCCCTCATTTCCCCTTCAGCCACTCCCACTTCCTTGCCCAGGCCCCATTTTCTAGAGGCTTCACCGCCCTCTGGATAGTGCCACAGGCAGGTCACTAGTCCTGTAACCTGTGGCCATTTGAGGGGTGAGCAAGACCCAAACCACAGCATTCCACCATATGTGCCTCAGGAAAGGGAGTTTGGAGTTCTGCCTTGGCTCCTCTAACTCACCAATGCATCATTACTGTTTCGCAGAAAGTGGTTTTCTAATAACAGGAGCTTCTTTAAAGGAAGGAAAGGATCTTCCATGACAACTGCAAGACAGCTGTCCCCAGCTCTCAGGTCTGGCAGATGCTCACTGAGATTAAGAGAATAATCTGAAATTGCTCATTTATTATCATTTTCCAGCAATTCAAACACAACAAATAGTAATCCTGTGCAGTCTAGGGCCAATTAGGCACTAGGAATGGTCTGTCTTTTCACTCCACTCATCCTGGAATGACCCAGTGAAGTGTTTCTATTGTTACCTCCACTTTACGAACAGAGAAATCAAGTCTCAGAGTTGTTAAGTCAACCCAACCTAGGAGAAGCCAAGCCAGGATTTTTTTTTCATCCGATAACAATTTTTTATAAATCACTTAATATTTTTGCAGAGTCTGCTATGCAACCAAAACAATTATTTTAGACTTTTTTTTTTTTTTTTTAATCCAAGTGTTGACTTCTGGGTGTCAGCAAGGTTTGGAAAATTTCTTGCAGAATTTTCTGTTTTTTTTTTCTCCAGACATCTCTTTCTTATTTTGATGTGGGCCCATTTCTCAATTCTCAGTCTGACTAAATGGTCCACATAAGTCATTGCAAAGAATCGTTTTCTGTTGTATCTTTTATTTAGGCACCAAGGTATAGGCCACTGCTTGAACTTGTGCCAAATGGTTTTTCCAAAGATGTCTCTCTCCAAGCACCAGGCCTAGCTTTTTCTTGACCAGTCTAGAGAAACCTTAAAGCATCCATCTAATGCATCCATGGACTCAACCACTTTTTCTAACCATTCTGGACATGGCATTGATAACTCCTGCCGCTTAGCCTTCTGTTCTAGAGTTAGAAGCATATTTCTTTCTTTTAGTAAGATGCACCAAATTTTATGTAAATCTTCATTACTTTTGGTCCTTAATTACTGACAGATTCATGCAGCTGTGGGTTTCACTTTTTCTTGCCCCCAATTCTTTGGGTCATCAAAAAATTCTTCCAGTCCTCTTCTTGACAATATGGTATGAAGTAATCTACACTGCTGAAAGGATGTGCCATCTGGTACATTCTTAGACAACAAACTAAGAGAAAACCCTGAGCTAGAGGGGACCTTAGGAGTTTTTAATGACCCAGAAGCCTTCAGGACTGCTGAGACTCTTCTATAGAACAGAGCCAAACTGGAGGCAGCCATGTCTTTCTGCACAGCCAATGAAGCCAGGATTTTAATAGTAGTGAATCTGCTTTCTTAGAAGCTTTTCTTCTGAGTTTGTTACTGTATTATCTCCTCTAATAATGTTCTACTTTCATCTGTGAAAAAAAAGTGTTAGCAGTAGAGAAGACGACTACTCATTAGTTGGAAAATGAATTAAAGAAACGATTAGAAATAACAATCTGCCAATCCCTGTGCACCCCCAGAAAAGCAGCAAAAATGAGCATTGGTGGAGTCTTTGCTGTGCCCAAGTATAACTAGGAATTAAGGGGTTCATTGGTCTTAGAACTTGGGCATTATGACCTCTGTCTTAGTCACAGGAAAAAAATTTGAATCTTCTCTTTGTTATTCTTCATGAGGACCATCTCATACTTGATTGGGCTCCTTTAGCTACTGATCCAGAAAAAGGGAACCAAAGTTCAATCAGTTGCCTGGATAATAAGCACCCCTAGCACTTGTTCCCAAATCATGGTGACAATGCTTTGTGACTATCAATGGGGGTATTTATATGTGAAGTCTCTTTGTGACCCTAAATGGACAGGCAAATGCAAAGGCTTGTGATGACAAGTGTCATGGATGTCAGAGGTTGGATTTTAGGGATTCCAAAGTGAAGGGAAACTGTTCATGTTCTCCATTAGAAGTCATTTTGAGTCAGTATTGGTTAGAGGTGCTGCTCCAGATTGGAACCTGCACCTACATGTCTGGCTCTGAGTGGGTGTGAAGCTTGGGCAAGACACAGGGCCTGAGTTATTGGAGGATTTTAGAAGACCAATGGTAGCCAAGCACCTGAGCATTGTGCTGAAGTAAGGATGCACGAAGCAGGCCCAGCATGAGATCAAGAGAAGGGAGTTCTTGGCAGAGACTGCTTCTATAATTTATCCCAGATCCCCTAATTCCTGACCAGGACCCTGGGGAGAAGATTATCACCTCCCAAGCAAGCACATCTGGCTGGTATGGAGGTTGTTAACCTTAGAAAATCACCAATGATAGTGCTGGGCAACTTCAAAAGTCCACTGTCTTTTTCATTGAGCTTGTTGTGAAAGGGCTTAAACAGAACACTAATAACAGCTAAAGATCTAGCTGCAGGTGGCTGTCTAATTCCAATGAAAATAATCTTCCCCAGTCTTAGTAGATAAAGGAGGGCAGAATTAAAAAGGGAACTGGGAGTGATTTTTGGCACTGGTACTAAGTCTGTTGTGGAGGAAGACTATTGGTGTTGGCAGTGTGGAGTTAGGTTTTTTCCCAGAAACAAATTTTCCTCTCCCCTTGATGGTTTGGAAGGTTGGTGCGCAAATACTTTTGTGTCAGTTGTACACAGCTGCACACGCCATGTGGTATTTGCTTCCGTGAATGGTATGAGGGAAAAGGATACCTTGTTGTTTCTTAAGAAGTCAGAGTTATTATAGGCTAGCATGTTGCGCTATTGCCTAGGAGCTCCTGTGTGGACTACACGGTACGTCATTTGGGGAATATGGACTTGCTGCCTTTAGGGCTTCCTTGCTTGTGGTAGTTTGTGTTTGACCAGAGTCCTATCAGAGTTTCCAACATCGGGTTTCTTGTTAATGCATTATTACTTGAGTATGGTTTTCAGTTGTTAGATAAGATTGCAAGTGCTAGGTTACATAAAAGTGAGCAAGTATCTTTCCTGCAGGACCTTCTGGGGCCTTCATAGAAGTTAGTTTTGAACCACCTACAAAACACTATGTTCTTACTCTTCAAAAATAATTTCCCGGGCCGGCGAGATGGTTCAGCGGTCTAAAGCGCCTGCTTAGGAGGGCTCAGGCAACTGCGGGGACTGCAGTTTGATCCCCGGCACCACATGCTGCGCCAGCGCCACCACCAGGGCAGGCTGAGCCAGCCACAAAATGAATAAATAAAGAAATAAACAAACACAACAAGCAAATAAATAAATAAATAAATAAAATTAAAAAAAAAAATTTCCCAAAGTTCTTGGCTCTTTGTTTCAGCTTGCCCAGATGAATCCTGGGAAATGCTGGTCTAGAATGGTGGGAGTGGCCAGAGTGAGGAGTAGGCTGAGCAAACATGTCCCTCCAGGTCTTTCTCCCAGCGTTCCTGCCAAGATGCCAGGACATTCCTGAAGAGCAGGCTGGAATCAGGAGCTGATGCAGTGTGCCTGGCAGTACAAAGTACTGGGGTGTAAGTGTATCTGGGCTGGTGGTTGGAATGGGGACAACAGAAAGAGAAAACTAGCAAAAGAGAAGAGATCAGATCTTGTTTTCTCTCTGGTTCCTCAGGAAGGTTTTCTTTCTGGGCTTCAAGGGCCCCAAACTAGTCACAGGTGGAATCATTGCAAAGAGACATTCCCAAGTGGCTTAGTATTTATAGATTGGCATCAAAGTAAGCAGATTTCTGCAGCTGAAAATAGTGACATCCAGGCATTTGGACCAATTTGTGAATTTTCCTCAGGGACATGTGTTCAGAGAAGTAATTTTGTAGCAAAAAGAAAGTCACTGGAAATGGCTTTCCTGAAAAGTTATGTATTTACTTTAAAGTAAAGTATTTACTTTAAAAAGGAGAAGTTCCCCAAATCCAGGTACCTCTAATAAATACAGCTGGTGAGTAACTCTCTTAAGCTTCGTGGATTCTCATGGGGTTGATCCTTTGCCAGTCCCTCTTGTTTCTTAAAAAAAGGTTTGAACTTCATTGGTTCCTGAGTCTGTGAAGACTTCCACATCTGCCATCGAAGTCATTTCCTACCTTGTTAGAATGTCAGTGAAAACACCAGGAGGCCCCTGTGTGTCCCTCTCAGACTCCACGAGCAAACGCCGAGGCTGGATGCAAAAGCAGAGCCTGACAAGCTATCCAGAAAATGCTTTCAGAAAGACAGTTGACAGAGGAGCTTATAAAGGGTTTAGCCATGCCCTGATCATGCCAGTAGACTCTCATTTTATAATTAAAGGAGAAATCCTACCTCCTGAACATTAGTTAGCAGCTCAGTCAGGTCAAAGGAACTGGGGAAGCTATCAGAATTGCTCATCAATCTTACCGAATCTCTTTTCTAATGAAACCTCAATAATGTGCCCTATACCTGTTGGCCGAAAGCTCAGCCTAGGTTGTTGGCTATTTATTTATTTAAGATGCTTGGCCTGTTTGGAAATTAAACACTTTCTTGGATTTCATCTCCTTGGGCCCATGGTAGACCTGCTGGGGTCAATCCTCAGAGGATAGTATGATAAAAGCCTTCATAGGGGAGTGCAATGGGAAACAGCCAAAATGAATTAGCTTGCTGTGACATGGCTAACATCACTGCATTTATATATGTTTCATTAAGCAGGGGCTTGACAGCTTTATGAGGAAACAGTGGGGTTTGCAACGGGGGAAGACCTGTAACCCTGCCAAAGCCGATCACGGCCTGTGCCATGCGTGCTCTTTAATAGAATAATATTTGCGCAGTGAAAATGTCATTTTAAATGACTGGTTTGATAATCCCTTAAGCTTTTAAATGATCTGCAAAGTCTGGAAATTCTACTCCAGCGTTTAAAATAGACGAGAACATTAATGAATGCAAACATTAAAGGATGGTGCCCACCTTTGTTCCGGAGTCAGACATTGCTTACTGGAGTTCCTTGTCTTTTGTCTTCTGTGCCCTCTTGGTGGCTCACAACCCTGTTGCAGCAGTGGCAGCGGGTTGTCCTGGCAGGACGTGCTTTGGGGGAGGAGGAGCTCAGCCAGCCTGTGACCTAGAGTTTCCAAGTTTGCTGCTCCCTCATGCAGAGTAGAAAGGCACCCTGTCTGGGAGGGAGCTTTAGAAAGGGCCCCCTCTAGGCACAGCAATTAGCAAAGGGCAGGCCTCTCTTGGGTACAGCCCCAGCCGAGCTCTCACCTGCCCAGCGGCAGATAGGAAGGATTTAGGCTCCCACAGGAGCCTGCTCGGGCACATCCTGTGCAGCTATGTGCAGCATGCCTGGTGCTGTCTGTCTTGTTTTGCTCAAAACCCCACCCCAGTACCCCTGGGCCTAGGTAAGAGCCTTCCATTTCCCCAGACAAATCTCCTTTGCCGTATGAGATTCTGGAAGGGACTTTATTCCATGAGGAACCACTATCTTCTTTCAACAACTCTGGAATAGGATGGGAAGATGGGCATAGAGATAATCTTCTCCTGAATGGATCAATATGATCCTGGGTGGCAAATTATAGCTTGGGGATGGCTCTGGCCCATTGCCTGTTTTTGTAAACAAAATTTCACCGGAACAGTCACGCTCATTGATTTATTGTCTATGGATGCTTTCCTCAGCTGAATAGCTGCAATGAAGACTGGATTTTGTGACTCACAAAGCCTGAAATGTTTGCTATCGGGTTTCCCCAGAAAGTCTTCAACTCCTGCCCTAGAACACTGGGCAAAAAAGAGGCAGAACTTCTAGGTCTTGGTCATTTTCCTTGTTATCCAACACTTACACTTAAAGGAAGAGAGATTTATTTTGACTCAGACTTGAATCCATAGTGGGCTGGTTCCAATGTAGAACAGCCCAACAGAGGGGCAGAGTGGAGGAAGTCAGCTCTCCTCACAATCTCCAGGAAGAAGAGAGGGAGTGGAGGAACTGAGGAGTGAGATGTACTCTTTCTAGTCATGCAGCAGGGATGCTGCTTCTCTTCTGATCAGACCTCACCCACCCTAACAGCCAATAAGCTACTCTGCCCCCAAGGGCTGGTCACCTTCAAAAAGCCCCACCTATGAAGACACAATGGCTTTTGGGGGCATTATCCAAACCATAGCATCCTGCCCTGAAGTTTAGCTCTACTGGTTTCTGTACGTCCTTGGGCAAGTGACTTGATGTTCTTAAACCTCAATTTCTTCCTAAGTAAATGGAAATGTTTTCTTTTTTTGGACCTGTCCACTCCATACAACTGTCAAGAGGGTTAAAAAAATGATTGTGTACAAGGAAGGTGCTGTGTGAGCCTGAGTTTGTAATCCTCTGTCTACCATTGTCTGTGTATAGAACCCAGGCACAACGCTGTGGCCTCCTCAGAACTATTTTATCATCTGTAAAACAAGAGGGGGCCTCCAATGAGCACTTATCCAGATGTAATGTATGCATGTTCACCTAGGGGCTTTGATCAGATTTCGGTTGGATGGGCCAAGGGTAGAGTTTAACTGGCTCCCAGGATATGCTTGTGCTTCTGGACTGGCATACTAGTGAGAGTTCTTCGGGGAGACAGGACCAGGACAATGTGAATACAGAGAAAAGATCTATTTTAAGGAATTGCATACCTCTATTATGGTGGCTGACAGGCCACAGTCTTCAGGGTAGCCAGCAGCCTGCTGACCCAGGAAACACCTACAGTTGCCATTCAGGTTCACACTATAGAATTCCATCTTATCTGGGGGAGTTCAGTCTTTTTTAAAAAATTTTTTTCTCAGGTCTTCCACTAATCAGATGAAGCCCACCCATAGTATGGGGGCAAACTGCTTTACTCAAAAAGTTGTAGATTTAAATGGCAGTCTTATCTAAAAACACTCCCAGAAACCTCTAAAATAATGTTTGACTGAATATCCGTGCACTTTGTAACCCAACCCAAACCCAGTTAACACGTATAACTAACCATGATAACTAGGTACTGTGTGTTGAGCAGCAAAGACCTGGGTGATGTTGTGGACCTTGCCTGGGACCATACTCAGTGGACTGTAATCACTTTCCCAGCACCTTCCCTGGCTATCCCTTAGCCAAGGAGTCTGGAGTCTGATTCTGCTTACAGCTTCCGCTGCATCTGGTGAGATCAAATAGTTATTATTATTATCTTTTGCTACTTTTCAGAGGATTCTTGCCAAATGCTTCTTCTGGCATCCAGGTGGCCTGCGAGAGCATCTGGTGGCAGGATGGATGTTCCATAAGCAACCTGGTGCTGGCCTGGACACAGCTGACCCAGAGGATGATGGGGCAGCTGGAGTGTGCCACACCCACTTCCCTGCTTTCTGACCCAGGAACCAAAATTAGTTAGCTGTACTTTGACTATGATTTTGTAGAGTTGCAATCCTTTTGCCTCAAAGTGATATTTTTTTTCCTCTCCAATTGGTTGCTAAAGATTTTCTCAGGTGTTTGTTCTCAACTGAATTTTCTGCATCTCAGAGGTGGTCACTGGCTGTTTGTCCCAGTTGTCACCTGGAGGTATTTTCTGGCCTTTTGAGGAAGGGGTTGGCCTGTAGACAGAAGCAAGGCTGGTTCCTGGCTCTATGAGGTGGGGCAGGTGGGAAAATAGGGATCTAGGAGATGCCTGGTAGTGGGGTGGGTGGGTAGACTCTATAATAAGATAAACACTGCATTGCTTGGTAAGACTATTGTGAGGATTAGGTAAGATATAGGGAAGCTTTATGTCCACTGTGCAGCCCTGGAATGCAGGGCTTGGTAGCTCTTGGGTCACTTTGCAGTTATGATCTTGAGACTCCCAAGCTTGCTTTGCTTGCAAAGAAATGGTTGCAGCGGAAAGTATGGATTCTCTGTACGATGATGGCTGCTAAAGTGGTTTAAAAACTGGTTGGGGTCCAAGTCTAAAATCTTGAGTATGCTACCTCACAAAACGCTGGGAGAGAAAACTCAAGGCAGATCTGACCCATGACACTGAATGCTGTCCGCGCTCCTGATGTTTGTTTTTGGTGCAACGGAGGACCACACAGGTGCTAGGAAAGGCTTTACTTTGGTGCTATGTCCCCCCAGCTCCCTCCTTCTGCATTTTAACTCTTAACTTTTGGCTCAGCACACTCTCTTTAAAGGAATCAGGGTTCTATGGTTTGAATGTATTCTCCGTGGTTCATGTTGGAAAGTCGATCCCCAATGCAGTGGAAGGTAGGACCTGATAAGAGGTGATTAGATCATGGATTAGTGGGTTACTGCTATTGAGGGGCTGGGTCAGGTACAGTGAGGTAGCTATCCTATCAAAAAGTCAGCTGGGGCCTTGCTTGCCCTTTTGCCTCTACCATAAGATGATGCAGTGCAAAACAACTCACATGATGCTTGCATGTTCTTGGGTTTCCACCATCCAGAACTGCAAGCTAAATAAATCCCTGTTCTTTAGTAATCACCCAGACTCTATTATTCTATTATAGCAGTGGAAACAAGACCATGACATGGGGATTTATTGTTTATTTTTCTGGAATCACCTTTGATGCTCTCTTCATTGCTCCTTAGGTCTAATCTTTGAGCAGGACCTAGAATCTTCCTTCAGCATGTTCCTAAGGACCAACCTTTTCCCTGTTTCTCTCTACTCAGGCTTGCTTTAGTGTTCTTCCATGTTTATTTGGCTTGCTGCAAAAGCTCGAGACCAGTGGCTTTCAGTCTGATCACACCAAAATTCCCCGAGGGAAGTGGGAAAAGGAAAACACACCCTAAGCTCCAAGCCCCGAGGTTCTGATTCAGCTAGTCCCAATGGCTTCTCAGACACCTATTTTAAAATCTCCCCAGATGATTACAATTTGCAGCCACCAGTGCCCCAGTGAGGACTTCTTTTGTTCAGTCACAGAATCAGGGTTCATCAGCATTTAGAACTTTACTTTCCTCACTTGCAGAAGTTCAAGTTCTACCACCACCCAGGCCCAGTGCAATTAGACTGGATGCTTCAACTCCAGCTCAAAGGCTACTTCCCTACCAAAACAGACACACAAAGAGCCGTTACTGTCTTTAAGACCATTTCAACTTTCACTATATGTATTAAAGCAGTTATATTCTTCAATCAGCAGTAAAGGTCTTGGGACAGGATCCACAGCTTGTTTAGCTTTGTACTTCTCACCATACTCTGTTCAGAACTTCACACATAGTAAATGTCCATAAGTTATCCATGTATTGAGGTTCAGTTGTGTGTGCCCCACAGAGTCTCAAACATATTGAGAGTATAGCAAACTCTGGACTGACTGATTAGTGTATCTACTGTACACAGAGAAGGGAAGTGCACAGAAAGAGCTAGCAGCATGTTGATTGCATGGCTATGGGTAAGTAATCTGAGTGTTTTGGTCTCTGGTTGGTACTAGGAATTGGGCTCATGACCTCATGCTTGCCAGGCAGGTGCTGTGCTACTGGGCTATATCCCCAGCCCTGCCATGAGCACATGCATGTGCCTTTAGACACACACAGGCATGCACACACTTATATACACATACGCGCATGCACATACACAAATGTCTTACAGAGGCAAGGCCAGTCATCTGTTCAGATGACCTGTTGTGGCCCACTGGAAACTGTGATGTTAAATGAGAACATGTCATCCTTCGTTTAGCCATACTCAGTGTAGCAAGGTAACGTGTCACAGAAACGTCCTGACAAGCACCACCTTCATGTCACTTATTACAAGTGGGTTGAATACGAATGGGTTGGAGCAACAATACTTGCCATCTAGTTTCAGAGCTCCCTTTTATCTGTTAGAGATTATGGGCCATACTCCTTCTATTTCCTGAAGTGCAATTTTCTCACCTGGCAACAAGCTTTAATTGAATTAATAATTCCTATGTCTTGGCGTGAATTCCAGAGAGCACTGGCTTCTCAGAGTATTAAAGATATTAAGTTTTCAAGACCAAAGAACTGATAAACAAAAACTTCATGAAAAAAATGAAAGTTGGGAAATGCTGCTTAAGTCAGGAAGCATACATTTTCCCAAGACTTCATAGAATGTTTATTTTTTGAGTTGGCACTGAAGAGGTACCCACGGTTTTCTCTAAAGCCATTGGACTTTGAAACAATTTCCATGCCCCACACAGATGCCTATTAATGGCTGGAGGAACTTGCAGCCTGGGGGCTCTGTAGCGGTGGCTGATCTCGAGCGTTCTCTGCTATCTCGCTGGGGTATCCAGTCCTCCTATTGCCACCTTCCCATCAGGCTCTGTACTTGTTGGTGCAGCGTATCAGCTTGAGAAGTTTAAAAGTCTAACTCAGCGTGGGGCCAGGGCCCTCACTTTGTAGGCATCCGGGGCTTGTGGAGGAGGAGGGCATGGAGATGGGGTGGGGGAATAGATGGCATGCAACATAAGGCAGGGAAAGAGGCTTGCTTTCCCCCTTTTGCTCTTGCTGATTTCGCTGTCTTCTACCAGCTTGAACTGTTGTCCCTTTGCCATGTGCCACTCTGCCTTGGAGCCAGCTAATATGGATTAAAACCTCTACAAATTGTGAGCTAAATAAACCTTCCCTCTCTTAATTTTTGGTGTTGGGTATTTTTGTCTCAGTGATGAAAGGAAAGTAAGTAAGACAGGCTCTTACCTTGGTTTCCCTGTCATCTGTCCTTTATTAACTAATCTCTCCCAGGGAATCTTCCCACCCTGTTCCATTCTCTGAGGATATCTCCCAGTGCTGAAGCTGTTAATGCAGCAGAGTGGAAAGACGGATCTTGCTGTCAGGCAGCCAGCTGTGTGGATACGTGGGCAAGCAGCAGCCTCCCAAGCCTCACAGTGTGTACCTGCAATGTGTGGCTGGATTCTGTGGACATCTGTGGATTGTACTATGCAGTGGCCATTTGCTCTTCTAGTGAAACACTGGGTGCATTTTCTTGCCAGGGTTCATCCCTGAGGTAGCCCCGGCCCAGTACTGAGTACATGCTTCCTCTGGCTTTCACAACAGGTGGGAGGCCCAGTCAGGATCGAGAACCGGAAAAGTGTTTTTTTTTTTTTTTCTTTTTCTTTTTCCACTCAATTTGAAGCTTAGGGAAGATAAGAGCATATACTACTACAACTGTCTTACAACTTTGAGGGGAGAGCCTGTCTGCTGGTAGAATCAGCACAGAGAAATGTTACTAAGTGACTAGAGTTTCAGCAGTCATTTTTTATTTTTAAGACCAGATTATACTTATTGGGGGAAAGATGGCTTGTGTCCTGCAGAGGAAGAGAAGGGAACCTTGAGTAGGTTACCAAGGACTCTGCCTTTTCTATGGATTTTTACAGAGAAAAACCATGAGGTAAGGTGGGCCTAAAGTGGAAAACATGGGAACTCAGTAGTTGGCATGAAGTGGGACAAAACTGTGGTCTTCCAACCAGACTGCAAGTACAATTACTCAGGTAAAATTGATTAAATCAGGATGAAGCGAGTCACATAGCAAGCAGATATGAATACAGAACGGGATCTTCCTGCAGGGAGTTGGGTTAGCAATTCTTCCTGGCTTTTTCAAGGAAATGATACCTATTTAGAATATCAATCCCTGATACCCAGCCCTAGGGAGGTATGCAGCTTCGAAGTGAGGCAGGGTGTGGAAACCATAGAACATGCTTGGGTCCCTGACACCAGGGAAAATAGTTCCAGTTACGGGCCATTTCTTACCTTTTGAAGGTAAAAAGTAAAGCCACTGTCATTTCTTAATGTTATTCACAAGTAAACCTTACCCTAATCCTATGGTTTGAGTCAGATTTTGTTTTCCTTGTTCGTTTTTAAGCAGAAAGGTCTCATCTGGCAAATTCTCCTGCCACCATGGTGGAGTGATGTGATGGACAGAACTGTGGCCTCCCACATTTGGAAGTTGAAGTCTTATCACCCAGCATTCTAGAATATGGCTGTACTTAGAAATAAGGCCTTGAAAGAGGTAACTGAGCCAAAATTTGGTCCTAATTCAGTAACACTGGGATCTTTATAAGGAGAGAAAATTTAGACACTGTGTATGCTCAGAAAGGAGAGAAAGGGTCAGTGAAATAGCTCAGCAGTCTAAAGCACCTGCTGGACTGGGTGTGGTGGTGCATACCTGTAATCCCAGCACTTGAGAGGCTGAGGCAAGAGGATCAGTGTGAGTTCGAGATCAGCCTGGGCTACAAAAGTGAGCTCAAGGCCAGCCTGAACTGCATAGCGAGACCCTGTCTCAAAAAGATAAATAAATAAATAAATAAATAAATAAATAAATAAATAAATAAAGCACCTGCTTAGGCAAGCTTAGGCTAGTGATCAAGGACCCAGGTTTGATCCCTGGCTCCCTGACACCACATGCTGTGTCAGCCCCACCCTTGGGGTGGGCTGAGCTGGCTGAGAGAGAGAGAGAGAGAGAGAGAGAGAGAGAGACAGAGAGACAGAGAGATAAAAGAGGAAGAAGCTTGCCATTTGTGAGCTAAGAAGAGAGGTCCTAAAATATAAATTCCTCGATCTTGAACTCTATATTGTAGAGCAGTGAGGAAATAAATTTCTGTTGTTCAAAGTCTGTAGCATTTAGTTATGGCATCCCTACTAGACTAATACAGACTAAAGAAAATGATAATATAGGTAAGTCATAGAGTTCAGCGCTTTGAACTTCCTTTTCCCCAATTGCTAACTCAATTTGTCCAGCAGCCTCCATGGGGCAGTGTGCACCATTTCCCTGACTAGATCCTTGAAGGCCCCGGAGCACCTGCCTCAGGACTGTTATGCATATTAGGACTCTCAATAAATGCTTATTGATTAATTAGGACTCCCTAGGTCACAGTAGGCAGACAGAGATGGATTAAGTTGTTTAATAAAGTCAGCTGAACTACACCAAATTCCTGTGGTAGATTTTTCCTTAGAGGGGAGAATGGAGGAGATGGCAGATTTTACAGCTGGTTGAACTATCCTGGAAGAAGCTGTCAAGGGAAATAGTCACAGAGACGAACTTGACAGAGTGATGGCTGGGCAGCCCTTTGCTATTAGTTTCAAGCTACAAGTTATGTCTGCTTTAATCTTCAGGATGTTTTGGTAATGAAGCGAGTACGTGAATCTCAATAACACAGAGCTAATGTTGTTAGCATTTTGCCGCCATCCCTGCATCACTGTGGTCCAACAGGGAATTTCTTTTATTATCCTTCTTTAGAGCTGTAATAAGATGAAAATATTCTCTCTCACTGTTATTTTTGAGAACTGTAAGCAAATATTGGCCCTTCTGCCCCTTAAATCCATAGCAACAAACCTATTTCTTTTAAGATTTAATTTCAAAACTGTGGTTAGACCGCGATATCTATCCTTTTAAGCTCATATGTGGGATGGCCGAGGCTGTATCTTCACTCCTGTAATTTTCCCCTGGGGAACAACTAGACCTTCGCTGCCAAAGAATTGGTTAAATTTTTCCTACTGGGAAAGAGAAAACTGACCAAAAAGAGTGTTATGCTTCCTGAATATAGGGCTGCAGGGTATGTCTCCCGACTGGCAAAAAATGTCACCATATTGCTTAATCTTTTGCCCTTGCCCCAGTATAGTGGCAGATAATGTAGTTATCTGGATAATTAAGCAACTGTGAAAGCCCAAAGCAACGACAAACAAAATGCACATTTGCTCTAGACTCTCTGAAGTTCTTCTTGAGATAAGGATGCAAGGAAAGGTGAGATGGGATGCTTCCATTTAGTTCACGTTGTGCAAGGGGATGATCCTGACCTGGGTGGGCCAGCTTTTTTTGGAGCTGGCTTCTTTTACATTGCTATCAGGACTAGTTTTCTGAGAGTTTCCTCTAAAAAACTGTGCAGTTTCTTCCAAGGGATGCCACAGACGGTCCATTAGGTGACGAAATCCTAGTAAGTACATGACATGCATCATTGGTCTACTGGCTGACTTGATGCATCTTATATAGTTGATCTTCTTGTATGTGAATCTGTCAAAAGAAATAGTATTTTAGAAATATGTTGATCATCTGGCATTCCATTAAGTGTGTTATGGTTGAGTAACTTTCTCTTACCAATTAGCTTTGGCTGGCATTAGA
>PVKN010002529.1:0-41964 GCA_004027915.1 Capromys pilorides | reverse complement strand
TTTTTTTTTTCTAGAACTGTGGATTGAAATCAGGTCCTTGCACATGCCAGGCAAGCACTTATTCTACTGTGCTATCTCCCCAGCCCCATTTTTTAAAAAAATATTTTCTTTATTTATTTGGTTTAGTGTCTTGCTACATAGCTCAGACTCATAGCTGTCTCAGCCTCCCCAGCATTGGGATTATAAGTGTGTGCCATCGCACCAAATTTTGGTACCATGTGGTACCAGGGATCAAACCCAGTCCTTGCACTTCCCAGACAGGCACTTTGACCACTGAGCTATCTCCCCAGCCCAAAATATTCTTGTTCTAAGAAAGAATTACTACTCGGTGGACTCAAGACCTCCCCTAGTCCAGGATGGCCTGATTTTTGCTGGATTATATGTGCAAGTACTCTAAGGTTGCAAGGTCATATTCCCAGGTTCTGGACTACTATAATCTATAGGGAGAACCTCTTCAATCTGTAGGATTAGTGGGATTTCAATTTTTTTCCCCCTGTGTTCCTAACATAGTCTATAATATAGTAGTTATTCAATAATGAGAGAGAGAGACAGGGACAGAGACACAAAGAGAGAGAGACAGAGAGAAAGACAGAGACTGACAGACAGAAAGAAAGAGAGACAGAGACAGAGACAGAGGGACAGACATACTGGGATTTGAACTTTTGAATTTACAGTGTTTGCCTTTCGTCACATCCCCATCTCTTTTAAATTTTTATTGTGAGTCAGGGTCTCATTAAGTTGACCAAGCTGTGCTTGAGCTTTCTGTCCTGCCTAAGCCTCCTGGAGTTCTGGGATTATAGGCACATGCTACTATGTCTAGCTTTGACAAATATTTTCTAGCCAGATATGATGGCACATGCTTATAATCCCAGTACTCAGGAGGCTAAGGCAGGAGCATTGCCAAGAGTTCAAGGCCAGCCTGGATCTCACAGTGAATTGAGCACTAGCCTAGGTTACATAGCAAGACCCTGTCTCAAAAATTTTTTTAAAAAATTTTTTCAATGAAGACTAAATATCGCTGGGTGTGGTGTTGTATGCCTATAATCCCAGCACTTGGGAGGCTGAGGCAGGAGAATTGGTGCAAGTTCAAGATGAGCCTGGGCTATAAAAGTGAGTTCAAGGCCAGCCTGAACTGCATAGTGATACCCTGTCTCAAAAAGACAAAAAAAAAAAAAAAAAAAAGGTTGAATATCATGCTTAAGGGGGCAGGCTCTGGTGACAAAAGGCTTGAGCTCAAAACCCACCTCTGCCACTTTCCAGGAAACTCTCAGAGCACTCCTTTCCTCTTTTACTTATGGGGACAGTGATAACACCCCACCTGGAAGATTTGTTTTCTTTTTCTTTTTTCTTTTTGGAATTGGGGTTCAAATTCACAACCTTGCACTTGTCGGGCAGGCACTTGTGCCATGGAGCTATCTCCCCAGCCCCCTCCGACTGTAAGATCTGAGGGTTAAATGAAAGACTTCATGTAAGCAATTAGGACAGTCATGGCACTGAGTATACACAGCTGCAGGATAGCTACTTTCATTTATGTATTTTTATGTATTTAGTACAAGGTCTATAGGGTCTCACTACGTAAATGGGACTCACTCCTCCTGTTTTCAGCCTCCCAAGTGCTGGGATTACAGGTTTGCACAACCAAGCCCAGTCTCAATTGCTGTCTTAGCACACCCCGGGGATGGGGCTGGCAGGCGAGCAGGGCATTGAATCCTGGTTCCTGCATCTGCCTAAATAGGCACTTTAATCTGCTGAGCTATCTGGCCAGCCCTGGGGTGGCGGTGTTTGTCATTATGAAAATGTGCACTGGGATCACCACCGTGGGCTAGCTGCTCTGCGTGCTGAAAGGTCTAAAGGACCCACTGTGAAGGGGGAGGGGAGCTGCAGAGGCAGATGTCTGTCGATCCCCTCGTGGGGGTACACGGGGGCGGGCCACCACCTACGTGTTCACCAACATAACAGCTGCAGTAAGAGCACTTGCAAGGCGCCCGACGGACTGTCAGCCCATTTCATTCCTAGCAAAAAGATTTTGTGTCTTGCTTCCTGGGCGGGAAGTTGGGCCCAGAGTTGGTGAAGTGGCGAAGCCAATATTCAAGCCCAGCTGTGGGGCGTTCCGAGTAAGGGCAGAGAGGTACTAGGGCATGAGCACCAAGCTTGGGGTGGCAGGTGGAATCTCACCAGGCTCAGCCGTGTCTAAAAGGCAACCTGAGAAATGTGTCACAGGGGTCAGTCAATGGGAAGGTGAACTTGGCCGCCGGTGAGGAGGGGTGGCCGGTGGGGAGTGTGCAGCCACTGACCCTGTGCACCTCCCTGCCCCTGGGAGCTCGGGGCTCCTCACACTGAGCTTAGTTGTGGACCACACACTTCATCCTGCCGCATGGCTCTTGGCTTGCTATTGCCCCTGACTCCCGAGCTCTTCCTTTTGGCACTGGAGGGGGTGGTGCCACTGCACCCCTCTGGCCTTCACCCCACTTCATGACATTGCAGAGCCCTGTCCTGGCCAGTCTGCCTGCCACCACCCCTTCCCTATGCAGCCCGTCACCCTCCCGTCTCACTCTCATCACAGCACCACTGCTGAAATCATTTCTTTTTTTGCTCATTGTGTAGTCCAAGCCGACCTGGGATTTGCTATACAGCCCGAGCCGCCCTTTAACCTAGGATCCTCCTCCTGCCTCAGCCTCCCACATGCTGGAATTACAGGTGTGCCCAGCTTGAAATGATCTCCCTCTATTCCTTTTTTCACACTGGTGTGTCAGCTCCCTAGAAAAGTGACCTCATCTATCTTGTCCATGCCTCCAGTTCCCCTAAGCAGTAGGTGATACTTAACAGGTTCCTAAGTCATATGTGTTCCTGTCTGGAATCTTGGAGCAAAGCTTTTGGGTTGCATGAATCACTTGCAACCTAGGCTCTGGATCCAGACTGTCTGGGTCTGTTCCTTGCTGGCTCTGGGACACTGAGGTAGTTAGATAATCTTGCTGGGCCTCAGTTTGTTCATCCATACAATGGAAGAACAGTAGCACCTACATCATCACTTGGTTGTCGTGAGGAACCTACCAGGTAAGTCTTGCGGACATCACAAGTGCAGTACTGAGAAACTAAAACCACCACTAAACCTACAAGATTCACAACTGAGGGGGAAAGAAAAGAGCAGCAAGGACTTGTGGGTCTTTAAGGGGTCTGAAGGTGGAAAGCGGATGAGGGTGGTACCTCCACCCAAGCTCCCATCCTTCCTACTCCCTGCTGGAGTTGCCAGCCAGGCAGGCTCAGAGCGGGAGCTCCTGGGTGGCGCAGCTACGGTTATTTATGTGCATCGATTAGCAATAGCTAGCTCCGCACCTGGCTCTTGCTTTCTGCCTCCCTCCACTTCAATTGAGTCAGGTCAGCACTGCCGCCTCTGCCTCTGCCACTCAGAATTGTGGGTAGTGGCTCTGCCTGGATTCTGGCATCATGAGAGATCAATAATCACTGCCGAAAAGGTCAGAGGCCCTCCAGGGAGTTGGGGTTGCTTCTCAAAAGGGCCTTGATGGGGAATGAATTGAGCTGTCAGTTCATTCAGCACCTGGGTTGATTTCTGTTCTCGGGAGTGACTCGAATTTACCCACCACACTGCCTCTTGGGGCTCTGGGGCTCTCCCTCAGCCTTCCAGAGGCTGGGGGTGGAGGGCGCGAGGAGGGAGGATGTGAACTGGGCTAGCGCCTGTCACCAGGCAAGTGCTGAGGTCTTGCTATGCGGTGCTCTCTCAGCTGGGGCTGGGGAGGGGTGGTTGGGAGACACAGTGTGAAGGAGACCCTTCCAGGAGGAGGAAAAGCCCTTCCCACCACAGTTGGCCTTGGGGGGTCCCATGCTGTCTTCTCCTCAGCTTCTGCAGGAAGGCACTTCAGGACTGCTTTCTGTCTTTGTACCCGGGTAAATAAATCAGACAGGCATAAGAATCAGGCTAGGCAAGATGGAGACCCAGCGGAAGAGGCTGCAGGTTGACCTCCTGACTGTCCGGTAGAAGGGGACATGGAGAAATCCAGTGACCTTGGTCTCCAGTCTTAGCGCAAAGACAAAGAACAGAGAAGTAACCAGTGGGCCTGGGTGTCATCCTACTTGTCCCAGCCACCCGGAGGCTGGCGTCGCTTCCTCTCTTAAGCCTCCGGCACGGTCGGTCCACAGAGTCTGTATAAAGAGTTGGTCATGAGACAAACCCAGAGAACTCAGCTGTGTGTGTCACAGACATACTTCTGATAGCTAAGGAAGACCAGAAACTGCCTTCAGAGCCCTGGAGGGTGCTGTGCGGGCAGAACGGAAAGCCCCGCCACATGCACATCCCACCCCTGGTCCTTGAGCTTGTGTGGCATGAGTTGGTATAACTGGCGTGACCGTGAAGGGGACAGAATCCGTCCAGCACTTGAAAGGGATGGGGGTCTAGCTCAGTCCTTAAAAAGCAGTAGAGAGAGAAAAGATGGCGTGGTGAGGCTCTCGGAAGAAAAAGGCATTTTTCTAGAACATAGCCAAGAGTGGGATCCATTATTGCATCTGTACAGCCCAAGAGCTGGAACCTTTAAGAAGAGTTGGGCTAGGGCTGGGGATTCAGCTCAGTGGCAGAAGGATTTCCTAGCAAACTGGAAGTCCTGGGTTTGGTCCTCAGCACCAAAAAAAAAAAAAAAAGTGTGAGGCTAGGGCTAGGGAGATAGTTCAGTGACCTAAGTGCCTGCCAGGCAAGCCTAAGGACCTGAGGTTCGATCCCCAGCACCACATGCTGTGTTGGCCCTGCTGCTATGCTGACCACTGAAACTGGGCGTGGAGGCGCACTCCTGTAATCTCAGTACTGAGGAGGCTGACCCAGGAGGATCGCTATGAGTCTGAGCTGCATAGTGAGACCTTGTATGGAACAAATGAAATAATGAGTGAATGAATGATTTTTTTTTTTTTTTTTATGGCCAGCTCAGCCTGCCCTAGGGCTGGGGCTGGCGCAGTATGTGGTGCCAGGGATCGAAACACAGTTCATGCAGTTGCTTAAGCTTTCCTAAGCAGGTACTTTAGACCACTGAGCCGTCTCGCCAGCCCTGAATGAATGATTTAAGAAAGTGGGGCTTAGAAAGTATAGTGGAGGGGCTGGGGAGATAGCTCAGGGGCACAGGTGCCTGCCTGGCAAGTGCAAGGTCCTGAGTTCAATAAAAACAGAGAAAGTATAGTGGATAGCTAATTGGTGCTCAACTTGCTACATGTGGCTGAGCTGAACCAGTGTGGTGCTAGGTGCGAAAGCCACCTGGGGACTGTTGCCGGCAGCATCAGAGGCAGAACTGGCAAAGCCATCAAAGCGCTGCCGGGAAGCTGCTTGGAGAAGCTGTTGGAGCTGTTGGAAGTCTTGGTTCTCCTGGGCTACTCTGCTGGGTGACTGTGTTTTGCTGGCTTTCTGATGAACTTGGCTGTCCTTGTTGCTGGAGGAGCTCAGGACATTCATTGTCACTGAGGATGGCTGCGGTTCATTTAGGGGGAGCTCTGGTCCTCATTTTGAGCATCACTTCCTGGCTCTGGAAGGGAAGATGGTGCACTGCTCAGCCTCCTGGAGAAGCTTGCCACGTTGACTCTCCTGGTGGGAACTCGGCTTTCCTCATCGCTGGAGGAGCTGGGGACCTCACTGTCGCTGAGGACGGCTGTGGTACTCCTCAGAGGAGCTCTTATTCTTCCCTTGAGCATTGCTTCCTGGCTCCAGCCCAGGTCCCTCAGCCTGCTAGTACTGATCCCCCTTCCTGCCGGCACAGACTTCGGAGCTTCCACCACTGACCTTTGGGCCTTTCCAGCACAGATCTGTGAAGCAGGCCTGCATGAGACATTGTCCTGGGCTCTAGGCCTCCAGTGGGACCTGTGGGAGGCATTGTCATGGGCTCCAGGTCTTCAGCTGGACGCATGCAGGACATTGCCATGGGATCCAGGCCTGTAGCTGTGTTCTTCGGTCTTTAGTGTGTGGACAGATTTCCTGTAGTCCATGCATATGATTCTTTGGGCAATTCCTTATAATCTTATAAACTGTGTCCTGTATTTTAAAACCCCAAACCATGACAGGAGAGGAAAAGTGCCTCAGTGGAGGAGGGGCAGGGGCCAAGAAGGCCCAGAGCTGGAAGGCGCGGATGGTCCCTTAAGAGACCTCTCCAGGGCCCTGTCCTAGGTGCTGGAACTCACCCCTGACCCACACGGGAGCCTGGGGCCTCCTGGCCTTGGGGTCGAGTCTGGGGGAATGGTAGGCTGGACTGCTGGAGAGGAGGAGCTGGAGACGGGATTCGTGTTCACGCTGACGTCTTCTGACTCAGTCCTGGAGCCCAGAAACCCTGGAGTCCTTGGCCTCCACTGGGGATGGAATGTGCTAGAGTGCCTGCCCAGCATGGCCATGATGGTGGCACAGAGGAGAGGCCCGCCTGGCGAGGCCCCGTGGAGTGGCTTCACTCAGCTGGGGCTGTGGGTAGTGTTGGCAGATCTGGTGTCACCAAGATGGACCCGTGCGTGTCCCTCTGGCATGCACTCTTGTGAGAGAGAAAAGGGAGGGTTTGCTAAGGACCACACTAAGCCCGGTGCCAGGGATTTTTTCGGATGAGTGAGGGCGTGAATGAACAGCAGAACTGAGCTCACTCACTGTGACTACACATGCTATGGTCTACAAAGGGCCTGTGTCCCCGTCATACTAATGGTTTCAGGTGGCAGCCTGCAGAGGCCTGGGTCCGGTGCTGTCTTCCCATTTCACAGTGGGCAAAGCTGGGGCTGCGCCAAGCTGGCTGTCCATTTGCGTAAGTCCTGCTGTAGCATTGTTGCAGTTGCCACTGCCCTGTCCTACACACAAAGGCCATAGCAAATGACTTTTAAAACCTGTTTCCAAGCTGACCTCTAATCCCAGTGCTTAGGAGGCTGAAAATAGATAGGATCACTATGAGTCAGACCTGTGTAGTGAGACCCTGTAGATGCTGGGTCTCACTACTACACAACAACGAAAAGCTCAAAAACAAAAAAACCTGTTTCCGCTTTCAAATCTTTACATGATGAATGGAACAAGGGCAGTTTTTATTCCAGTCACATAGCAATTTAGAGAGTTGTCACGGAAAGCCTCATCATCTATTTTAATTTTTTGTAAATGAAGGTTGAACATGCTGAACTTCGCAGGGTTAGGGCTCATGGCAGCCTGTCCGTGGCAGGTTCCCTGGTTCTAATGCACACAATTTATGCAATGTGAAGTGGCTTTGTTTTCTGTCTGGCTGTGTCTTAATTTGTGCTGATTTTCTTGTTAACAAGCCGCGGTGATGTCTGGCTCCACAGCGCCAGTGTTGCTGTCCAATGTATTTTCAGACTTTAATGAGGAACCCTGTTGGTGAACTGGTCTAAGCCTGCCTAGACCGATCTGGGGGAAAAAAAAAACAACAAAACCTTTCCACATAATGAGGCTGTTTTAGTGCTTATTAATTAGTCCCCACCAAAGGGACACAGTGGGCAGGAGAAGGGCAAAGGCAATGCCAGTTTTTAGGGCTGTGCACTTGGCGAGAGGGGGGCGGGTGGCTACAGCCAGGGTTTTCCGAAGACCAGAAAATAAAGCAAAAAAGATGGTTTCTGAGAATTGAGCTATGAACTTTAACACACTGTGGGGAAAGAAACAGAGCCTTGAAGGCATAGCTGAAGTAATGATCCACACATTTTTTCTAATCAAACAACCTGAGCTTTATTCTTCAAGATTTTCTTTTGCCTTTTTTAAAGACAGGATCTTGGTAGGTGTTCAGGCTGGCCTCGATCGAACTCAGCGTATAGCCTAGGCTGGCAGGCCCTAACTGTACAGTAGTCCTGCCTCTGCCTCCCAGGGGCTGGGATTGCAGGCATGGGCCACCAAGCCTGGCTTTTTTCAGGCTTTGCTCATTCATCCGCTGCTACTACCGGAGCAGTCCTACCTCCCAGACACCACTGCGCCTGCAGCTGGAGTTGCGCTCCACGCCCTGGGCCTCACAGAGGCTTCAGTTTGCACAGGAACCTAAAACTGCATTGCTGAGGAAAGGGCTGCAGTGGGTCCCAGGATGACACTATTGAAGTGTCTGAGGAGAAAAAGTCAAAAATGACACAGGGCAGCCTTCAGGCAAGGAAGATATTCTCATGGGGGTCGGGGGCGGAGAGCCAACTCTGTTTTATTTCTTCTTGGTTTTTCTTTTTACAGTGGTGGGGAGTGAATTTAGGCCTTGCTTCTGTCAGGCAAACACCCTATCGCTGAGCTTCTTTCAGGAAGGGTACCACCCATCTCCGCATGGAGGCTGGACCGTCATGGCCTCATCTAAAGCCAGTTACCTCTCCCAGGCCTCACCCTCAGATCCTGTCATGCTGGGAGCCAGGCTTTCCCATCACGCATGCTGTTACAGAATGCATTTAGTTCACAGCACCAGGAGAAAGGACGGGGTGGTCAGCGGCCTTTGAGCGTTGTCAGTCGCATTATGGGAAATGAATTTAGGGGGAGGAAGGGAGAGAAAGGGGGCAGAGAAAAAAAATTGAGACGTGTCCTATGCATCCCTAGCATCCGGTGAAGAATGTAATCGTATGTACCACAAATATATGCTCATAAAAATTAAAATTAAATAAATGGATCTGAATTTAAAAAAAGAAGAGGAGGAAAAGAAAAAGGAGAAAAGCAAGAGGAGGAAGAGGAAGAGGAAGCAGGCTCATTCGCAGGGGGCGGGGGCGACGTCCCATGCAGCTGCCACGCCAGGGCTCCTTTCCCAGGGCCCCTTTGAACTCCCTTCACACGCATGAGCTTGACATTCACCAAGGCAAATTTCAGATTCCGACTTCCTGTGTAATTTGTGTCCAGGAAGAAAACATGTTGATGACCCTGGCACCGTTGCCGCGTCCGCCTGGGGAATGAGCCGGCCGGGCATGCCTGCGTCTTTTTCGGGCTCCCCGGCGTGCGCAGGTGTGAGTCAGGTTCCCCGGGCTGGCACCCGGGCATGCGTCTCAGGACCTTCCGGGCTCCCGGACGCGATGACTCTTTCCTGGGACGCCCGAGGTGGCCGGCCACTCTCCCCCCTGGGGGAAGAATCCTCGCCGTAGTGGAGCAGACGCGGACTGGGGCTGGCCCAGGGCCAGCTGCGGTTTCCTTACGCTCCTGTCCTTAGCGTAGCCGGGTGACCAGACAGGCGACGGCACCGGCTTCGGGAAGGCGCTGCGCTCGGGAAATCTGCGTCCACGATCGGTGCCTCAGTTTCCTCATCTGTAAAGTGGGGAGTGTAGCCAGGCGTAGTGGTGCACTCCTGTAATCCCAGCACTTGGGAGGCAGAGGCAGGAGGATCAATGTGAGTTCGAGACCAGCCTTTCTACAAAAGTGAACTCAAGGCCAGCCTGACCTGCATAGCGAGATCCTGTCTCAAAAAGGCAAAACAAAGTAAAATCCACTGTAAAGTGGGGAATGTGATGCTTTTAGGAGATTTCTCCTTCCCCCTGTCTCTTATGTTTCTCCCTCTGCCCTCCTCACTTTTCTCCTCCTCCTTTTCCTTCTCCCTCTCCTTCTTCTCCTCCTTTTTTTTTTTTTTTTAATGCTGAGGATTGAATCAAGAGCCTTTGCTAAGCTACATCCTTGACCATTTTTATTATTATTATTATTATTATTATTATTATTATTATTGAGACAAGGTTTCTCTGTGCAGCTCGGGCTGGCTTTGTGCTCACTTTTTTTTAAAATTTTATTTATTTATTTATTTGTTTGCTTCTTGTGTTTGTTTGTTTCTTTATTTATTCATTCTGTGGCTGGCTCAGCCTGCCCTGGTGGTGGCGCTGGCGCAGCATGTGGTGCCGGGGATCGAACTGCAGTCCCCGCAGTTGCCTGAGCCCTCCTAAGCAGGCGCTTTAGACCACTGAACCATCTCGCCGGCCCCTGTGCTCACTTTTATAGCCCTCAGACTGGCCTCGAACTCTCAGTGATCCTCCTAACGCCCCAACAGTTATGAGCGTGCACCATCACGCCCAGTTCCAAGGTTGGCTTGGCATGCGGGGGGGACTAGAGCTCGGATCCTTGTGCTGGTGGGGTAGGTGCTTGTGCCTTGGAGCTGTCTCCCCAGCCCCTTCGTTTTACATTCTGAGACATGATCTCACACTGAAGAGAGAGGTCAGGCTGGGAGGGGCAGGGAAGTAAGACACGCCCCTATGGTGCTCGCCTGCCTGTTAACACCATTGGGCATTTCATAGATGTTTCATGTACTTATTTTTTGTGGTACTGGGGTTTGACACCAAGGGTTCCACATTGAACTGATCCTTCACCATTATTTGTAGTGTCTCACTAAATTGATCTAACTGGGCTTGAATTTATGATCCTGCCCACCTTCTCAGAGTCTCAGATTGCAGATTATTTAAAAATTTACAAATAGGGCCAGAGATAGCTCAGTAGCATCAGCACTGACCTGGCAAGCCCAAGGTCCTGAGTTTGATCTCCAGTACCCCCAAAAAAATGCAAATAAAAGAAATGCAAAGGGTTGGAGGCTACCTTGCTAGGGAGGGCTGACCGAGCCCATCCAGCGGACAGCCCCAGGCAGCCACCATCCGGGTCCCTCCCAGGGGACACACAGCATACTCTAGGCCCCAGTCTATAAGTAATTTGTGTTATTTAATTTGCTAGATTACACACTCACCCTCTCTTGACACCCCACCTCTAATGCACAAGGTGGCTAACGAGGAGGAGCAGGGAGGTGGGGGCACTTCTGGGGCTCTCTTTCTTTGCTCCTCTGTCCTGTGTCACGTTTTGGGGGTCACTTCCTCTACTCTTGCCCATGCAGTTCCCACTCTCTCCATGTCCCTTGTGTGCAAACTGCTTTTGTGAGTGAGCTTGAGAGGAATTGGAGCGTAGGCTGTAAAATACACAGGGTTTCCATCTCAGTGTTTTAGAGGTGGTTGGGAAGTAGTCCGAGTTAGACACTAGCTGCATTGTGAAATGCCTTTTGGATGTACCTGGCCACATGTGGTAAGAATGGTGAGGCCACAATCCTGAAAGCCACCTTACACAGGCAATGCAGAATGGCCAAGGATGGGCTTTAGTGTAATTAAGAGGCAGATGTGACAGGTCAGTGGGGCAGAGGGGACGCCCTGCAGAGCCACACACAGGGACTGCTCATGTGGAAAAGGCAAAGGTGATTCAGTGGAGAAAGGACAGGGACTCTGACAAATGGATTTGGACACGTGTAGGAACGGGCGCCCCGAGTGCCAGACAAAAACTGTGGCTCCCCTCCCTGCTCCTTAGCCATATAAGGATGAACTCATAATGGATCAAAGACCAATATGGAAAATATACATCGATGAGCTTTCTATGGGACAAGACCTCTGTGCTCGTGGGTTAAGTGGAGATTTCCTATGGTTACAAGATCCATGAAAGAGCAGAAAAGAAGAAATTGGCTTTCATCAAAATGAGGAACAGGCTCTTGGACAATGTCAGCAGTGAGAGGATGCCACTGCTTGGAATATAAACATCCGTCTCAAGAAAAACATCTTTAATATCATGTAAAAGACTTTGATATAGGAGGGTCACTATGAGTCTGGGCTATGGAATGAGACCCTATAACAAATACCTTAAAAAAAATTAAAAAAGACATTGATACCCAACAAGTAAAAAAATTTAAAAACAGAACAGAGAGACCGCATGATTTAAAAAGAGATTTCACCAGGGGAAGTGACTGTGTATCAAATGTGTACATGAAAAGTTATCCTAGGTAGACATAAACGTGTGAACATTTAAACCTTATGGTGCGACCACTCCATCCCGACTGAATGACTGAAATTCCAAAGTCTGATCACACGAGGTGCTGGTGAGGAAGCGAAGGTGGCAGGACTCTGCTCCAGTCCTGGCAGAAAGCCGGGTGGCTCATGCACAGGTCACACACACAGACGCTGTCATGGCCTGTGTCTAAATATTCCCTAAAGCCCCGCCGCAGCGGTAGGATGGGCTTTTCAGAGGTGGCAGGCTGTAGAATGTATGAATGCTATCTGCCGGAAGAGCAGGTAGCTTGGATGAGATACAACAAGGAACCGAAACAGGCCCATCGCCCATCTCTTGCTCGCTTGCTTTTTTACCCCTTGCCTGCCATCAACTGTTTCTCCTCTACAATGCCCCTCTGCCAAGTCACCTTGCCCTGGAGTCAGTGATTATGGGCTGAAATCTCTACAAACCATGGGTTAAATAAACCTTCCTTCCTTTAACTTGGGGTGTCAGGTCTATCGTCTCAGCCATGAGAAAAGTAACTGAGACACATATACCACCAGGTGACCAGCCCTTTTAATAGTTTTTATGTGCTTAAGAGATTTCCATAAAAACATTCATATAAACCTCTGTGTGTAATAACTTCAAATTACAACATAAATATCCATCAGCAGCTGAATGAATGGATAAGCTCTAGTAACCATGCAATGGGTTTCTCCTCAGCAAAACTAGAACAAGCTGTGGACTCATCTCAGATGATTATGCTTAGAGAGAAAGAGAAAAAAAGAGCCAGGCAGGCCACATTACATCTACTCATAGAAATTTCTAGAAAATGACAGTGCATCCTCATAGAAGAAGGCAGGTAGATCAGTCCTTGCCAGGGGACATGGTGGGACAGGACAGGGAAGCCTGGGAGGGCATCTGCAGTGGCTGAGGAAACTTCCGAGAATGGCAGATGTGTGGAGACTTGTTGGTGTCTTGGTGTACCCCGGGGAGGAACGGCAGCAGGAATGAGGAAATGATGGGCAAGAAGACAGGAGCTGGGTCAGGCGGGACCTGTTTGCCTGATGGGCAAAGGACTCAAGGAACAACAGTGGGGGCGTTGATTTATACTTCTGCAAAGTTAGTACCAGGAGACAGAAGGTTGCCTAACGGCTCACAGCTGAAATTGTCCACGCAGGATGCTTTTCTCAAGACTGAGCACTTGCCCTGCCCCCTGTGACCGGCTTCCAGCTTCAGCCACAGCTAACACAGATGTTTAATTTTCTTCTTTGTATTTATAGCTTTACTGGAGTATGCATGCATCAAAACTTATCAGATTCTATACTGTAATAATATGCAGCTCATTTTATGATTATTTTAATATAATGTTATGAGGTATAGCAGTGTTTTCCAACTAAGTCTACCAGGCAAGCGCAGAAAGTCTGCTACAGCGAGAGCCGAGTGGGTTGAATTCCCTGTGGCTGACTTCCACAGACCATGTGGTGGTGGCTGCTTCTTGACCTCTCTCCTGGCCAGAGGAAGTCCGCATGAAGTCCAGCTCCCCATGTCACCCCCCCCCCCCATACGTGGCAATTCTTCCCCAGGGGTGGAGTCAAAGAGCTCAGATGTGTGAGCCCAGGCAGATGGGCAGTGACCAGGTTTTGTGAGCACAGTGGGGGACGTAAGAGCTGGCTGAGGGCTGCTCAGCTCTCTCCTACTCCCTGCGGCAGCAGCGGCAGCTACCTGGGAGGCTCGGGAGCTGATCTTGGAGGCAGGCAGTGCCTGGGTGGTGACAGCCTAGGGACAGGGGTGCTGTCCACAGTTCCCAGGTCAGGGGCATGGCGAGGTGCACAGGCTCTGTCTAGCAAGATGGTGGTGAGCGCAGGGTCCGTGACAAGCAGGACAAGGAGAGGCACTTCTGAGGAGAGGGCTGGTTGTTGGTGCCCAGCAACTGTGGGATGAGGAATGGTTTGTGGGCCAGGAGAGAGGGAAAGGTTGAGGTGGGGCAGAAGATGCTAGGTGCACAGGGCTGGGGAGGCTGGCACCTTTGGAAAATGCCCTGCAGGGTCACATGGGCAGGAGCTCACCCTGGAGCCTGGGGAAGGTCTAAAAGTGACAGCAAAGGGTGAGGTGCCATGTGCATGGCATCATTCCGTCCCCAAGGTATGGAGTTGCTGCCAGGGTCAGGATGCAGATATGCTGGCTGGGTCAGTGGAAAAGGCAGTTGTGGAGGCTGAGTGTATGCTGGTGTTACCAGGGCTGTGGGGGAAGCAGTGGGGGTGGGGGGCGCAGAAGAGGGGCAGCTGTGGACACAGGAGTCAGGAGGTCTCTTAGAGGGAGGCTTGGAGGGGACAGGGGCAGGGGCAGAAGGGCTGGGGAGGGGAGAACTGGGGACTGGAGGTGTCACTGGCCAGTCAGTCTCTAGTAGGTGTGGGGGAAGCGGAATCAGACAGGGCAGAGGGCCCAGTACGTTTTGGGCCCAGGTAGAGTTGGTAGGAATATTGGGGGCCAAGTGTCTTTGGGATGGGGTGGGGTATCTGCAATCCCTGCAGCAGGCCTATGGGGTGAGAAGGCGCCAGGCAAGGCACAATGCCATCTGTCACTGCCCCTGATTTCTCCTCCTAAGCCTCTGTCTTCCCGTCCGATGTCTTGGTGTCCTCTTGACTTCACGAGCTCCTCTGCTGGCTGCCCTGGTGTCCTTTGGGAGTCACAGGAGGGTGCTTAGGAACTGGGGGCAGCTCCCCTTCACCCCACAGTCAGAACCCTGGCAGTGGCAGGGCATTGGCATGTACACTTCCCTCTTGCCAGGCCTGTGAGCCTCAGCTCCGGGTGGAGGGCAGCAGCCTGCGGGCACAGCTGGGGCTTTTCGCCCTTGGCCCCCCTTCCTGGCCCCTGGGAGCCTGAGGGCGGTGGGCCTGATGGTATCTGTGCATTGCTTGCTCCAGGGATTTTGGCAGTGGGGAGTGGCCTCAGGCTACCTGTGGGGTGGCCTGGTGGCCAGAGATGGTGAGAGGAGACACAAGAGCCACCTCATGGGAAGTGTTTGTCAAGTCCCTAGGAGAGCGTATCCTCCCCAGGCTCAGGAGTGCACCCCCCTCCACCTATGGTACCGCAACCGAAGGGCTAGGGCCACCCCTATCCTGATGGCACCACCCTTTGATTTCCTCCTTGCACCATTTCTATCCTCCCCCCTTCCTCTGCCTCCCCTCCCCCCATTTCCTTTTCCCCTCCCCCTCCCCTACCTCCTTGCTGCAACTGGGCTCTGTCTCCTCTAAAAGGGTTGTGGGCAGAAGGTGGTGACTGGATGTGAGGGACCCTATAGGCTCCTCAGGTGGTACAGGCCGGTGCCCCGAGGAGGGATCCTCACATTTCTGGAGGGTTCAATCACCCAAGAGTCCCTTGATTTTTTTCGCTTGTCACTTAGGATACTAGTGGGAAGACCCCCTGGGTGGAGCCCCCATCCAGCACAGGAAAGCAAGGTGGGAGCCAGGTGGCCATGCCTAAGATATGGACCAGGGCTGGGGACGCTGCAGGCTGGGTGGCGCAGGGGGGACTGGGTCAGAACAGTGGAGTGTTCCCAGAGGGCCAGGTGAGTGGGTGGGGACGTCGGGGAGGGGACAGACAGGACAGCAGGGGATGAAGCTCTCTGAGTAAGTTGCTTGTAACCCGGTGAGAGGGGCAGAGCAGCCCGGAAAGAGCTCACGGCCATCTCCATTGCCAACTCCTCAGCGCCCCATGCATGCACTGTCCTAGGGGAGCGTGGCCCTGAAGACACCCCTGGAACTTGGCGGTGCAGAAGGCTCACCCTCAAGGGCAGCGGCCAGCCAGCGAGGGCGGCGTAGAAGGAATCCTAAAAGACACCCTCCCTGCTCTGCTCCTTGCCGGGGTTTGGGACCAGGAAGGCCACTGCGTGAGTACTGTTGGGGACAGCAGGCCGACCCAGCAGAGCTCCTTGGGCCAGCCTAGGTACTGGCTCCCTGTGTGTCCCCTTGCACTCCTCTGGGTCAGAGCCCAGCATGCTGAAGCCCAGTGCAGGACCTCCTAGACCCGCTAGGCCTCTTCAGGGACCTTGGCAGGGGCTTCCACACGGCCTTGAGCCGTGCCCCACTCCAGGGCCACCACGCAGGCACCAGCTGCAAAGGGGCTCAGAGTAGGGGACTCGGCGCCCTGAGGTGAATCTTTACTGCAGCCCATAGTGTCCTTTCCTGCAAGGAAAGTTCTAGTGGCTTTTTTTTTTTTTTTTTTCAGTACATCATTGTCTTACTTTTCTCTCGTTGCTGGGACAAATAAGAGACACACAAGCTTAGGGGAGGAAAGGTTTATTTAGCTCACAGTTCCTGGAGGTTTCAGGACGCTGCCCCCGCTTTATAGGGTCTGGAGGAGGGGCTGGGGCGCTGTCCTGTCCAGGATGATCTGCTCCACACCTCCGAGAGAAACTGCTGCCTGCAGGGGAGGGAAGCCTCTGACAGTGCGCGATGGCAGTTTAAAGGTTCTCTTGGCCACGCCCCCTCAAGCCCCACCCCTGGAGCCCTGGGCACTCGACAGCCCCAAGATTTACATGAGGCTTTGGGGGGCAACTAGATACAAACCACAACAATCATGTAAGCCCAAGGTCCTTCTTCGTCTCACATGGGAGGCAGTGGCACAGCCAGGCAGCATGATGCCAGAGCACCATGTCGCCTCCTTTTCCTCCGTGGGCCGAGCTTCCTGTTCTCTCAGTACCAATTCATACTTATAATGAGCTCACACCCTGCTAGGAGATCAGCTCCTAAGGTAACCAAAGCCCACGCTGGTTCCACCTTCTTCAGATGGCCGCGCCCGCGGTCAGCAGCTTCTGATGTAACCCACAGCCCAGGTTTGTTTTTGGTTTAATTTGCAGGAATCCAGGTAGGTAAAGATTACCCTGGACATCACTTTAGGTGAAGGCTACATTGTACATCAGATGCTGAACTTTACTAGCGTGCTCTAGGTAGATTCATAGGGCTGGGGAGATAGCTCAGCAGCTTAAGCGCCTGCCTAGAAAGCACGAAGTCCTGAGTTTGAGCCCTAGTACTCCACCACCCCCAAAATACGAAATCTTCATAGAGCTTTAGATAACCTAGGCCCAAGAGGGAACATCTTTGTGGATGTCAGGACAAGGAAAAAAACATGTTACGTCCTAGGGGCTGAAAGCTGCCCTTACAAGAAAGCCTGGTGCTCTTCTACCAGGGTTTTATCTAGTTAGAGCTTCGTTCCTTTGGGTGACTTCCTGGCATATTTTTCTCCCTCATGTGCTTGTGTGTGTCACACACAGGATATGTGGAGATTTCACAGCCAAGAATCATAGAGATTAATAAAAAATCTCTTTTTTACACACTTTTTACACACTCTCTCTTTACACACTTTTGTTGAAGAATCTCGTTAAAATATCATTGGGCAGGGGCTGATGAGATGGCTCAGTGATCTAAAGTGCCTGCTTAGGCAAGCTTAGGCAACTGCAGGGACCACGGTTCTTCCCCGGCACCACATGCTGGGCCAGCCTCACTCCCAGGGCAGGCTGAGCCGGCCATAATATAAATAAATAAAATTAAACTTAAAAATACCATTGGGCACTCTGCTTGGAAGTCTCCCTTCATACTGTTAGAACAAACTCGCACTTCCATTCCCAACAAACTTCAGTTTGCTGAGGAGTCCCCACGGGATTTCCACAGTGGTTGTACCAAGGTACACGCCCACCCCAGTGCAGAACTGTTAGCTTTTTCCTCCAGCCTTGCCAGCGTTTGTTGTTCTTTGATTCCTTGCTGACAGCCGTTCTTCCTGGAGTAACGCGCAGTCTCGCTGTCTTCATGTGCAACTGCTAACGGCCAGTGAGGCTGAACATTTTTTTGTGCATTTGTTGGCCATTTGTACTTCACCTGAGAAGTCTGTTCATTTCAGTGGCCCTTGTTTTGATTGGGTCTTTTATGTTGGGGGTTGGGGTGGTCTATTTATTTATTATTATTATTATTATTTTATTATTATTATTTTTTTGCATAACCAGGGATTTAGCTCAGGCCCATGTACTTGCCAGGCAAGCACTTATTCTACTGAGCTGTCTCCCCAGCCCCTGGGGGTCTAATTTTTTTGAGTTCTTAGTTTGAGCTTTTCTTTCTTTCTTTCTTTCTTTCTTTCTTTCTTTCTTTCTTTCTTTCTCTCTTTCCTTCCTTCCTTCTTTCTCTCCTTTTTTTTCTTTTTTTGTGGTACCAGGGATTGAACTCAGGACCTTGCACTTGCCAGGCAGGCACTTGTTGCACTGTGCTATCTCCCCGGCCCATAGTTTCTTAGTCCTGTTCTTACACAGAACCACTGAGTATCTTAAAGCAAAAGAAACGTGTTCTCAGCGATGGGGCTGGGGGTTAGAATTTCACCTGTCTCTGTCCGTTTCTCTCCTGCCATCCCATTCGCTACATGTAGCCAGTGATGAGTTTTCACACTCACTACCGTGAGGTTTTTTTTTTTTTTTTTTTTGATATGGCGGTCGAACTCGGGACCTTGTGCTTGCCAGGCAGGTGCTGCTGCTGCTGAGCTATCTTTCCCACCCACTACCATGGATCTTAATACCTGCTCTCTGCCTGGTGCTCTGCGAGTTGGTTTCTGTGCCTCATCTTGCTCTGTTCCTCAAATCGCTTGACGTGGAAGGCCTGATGGTGCCCATTTTCCAGGAAGATGCTAGCATTTTTGTCTTAGTTACTTCCTCTTTGGTTGCTGGGACAAAATACCTGGGACTCCAAGTTAAGGGAGGGAAGGTTTATTTAGCTCTTGGTTAGTGGAGGTTTCAGTTCATCCCTGGCTGGCTCCAAGGCAGAGCAGCACACGGCAGGGGGCAGCAGCTCATTGTGGTGGAAAACAGCAAAGAGCAAAGGGAGGAGCAGCGGCTGCAGCTGTAGCAAGCCTCTCTCCCCTCCTTACACTGTAACGCAGATAACCCAGTCAGGGCGGCCATAGCACTGTCACCCATAATCCCAGCATTGGATCATGAATTAATCACAGACTCTATGGGGCCAGGGAGATAGCTCAGTAGAATAAGTGCTTACCTAGTAAGTGCAGGGTCCTGAGTTCAATCTCTGGTAATGAAAAAAAAAAAAAAATCACAGATTAGAAGCCACCCTCATGACTGAATGAGGCTTTGGGGGACAAGTAGACACAAACCATAACATGCTTGCAGTGGGTTACTTGTCTAGTTTCACACTAGTGGGCGTTGGAGCCAGATGGGAGCCCAGGTGTGTTTGTCCATGCTTTTAACCTTGTTACCACTCTGCCTCTCACAGTACTTTTTAGCATATTCCTTGAATGGGGCCCGTGGTATCTCTGTACATCTTCATATCCCAGCTGTAGCCTAAGCTGTGTTGCTTCCTCCCCCACAGTACTCCAGTGGCCGTGTTGTGATTGGTTGAGCTAAACCAGCAGCTCCCAGGTGGTAGAGCTGGGTGACAGGGTATGTGCATGGGTCCGTCGAGCAGGGAGGTCAAGGCAGAGAAGAAGTCTGGTGGTGTCTTCATGTCCCTGTGTCCAGTTACTAGAGAGTCTTGGTGCCTGCTAACAACCCAGCTAAGGGAGTCAGTGTTAGTGCAAGGTATGCATGTCCTGCATGACTACCCAAACCAGCTCTCACCTGTGGTGGGGTGTTATCAGCGGAGACAATGTGGTGCCTAGACAAGGGGGTAGGGCAGGGCAGCAAGTAAGGAGATGAATCTGTGAAGAAGGCCAGCTAAAAGGAGGGGCCAGACAACATGGAGGCCGATGGTGGCATAACCAGGTCAAGATAGACCCTCCTGAGGAGCTTTAGTTAGAACAGAGGCCTAGAGACCAAGAAGGGGCCAACCATGTGCAGACTGGGGCAGAGTGTGCCTGTCACAGGTAGCAGAATGAGGACTTTAGACAGGAACAAGCTTGGGGTGTTCTAGGAAGAGCCACTCTTCTGGGGGTCAAAGCTTTGGGAAGAATGAGGTTGATGTCCACTGTGGCCCCAATCCCCGGGCTGGCAAGTTTCTGCCTTTTCTATCACGGTGTCACTCTTGGGAATCAGTGCAGTTGGTGCCCGCTTTCCCAGGGCCTTCACTGAGGTCCTGAACCTAGAGGTGGGCAGCCTGGGGCTCCACCTGGGATACCTCCTGCGCCTGCGCAAGGGTTCCCTCTGCACTGTTTGCCAAGGGCATCCCTTTCCGTGGAGGTATGCAGGGCACACACGGAGCCAGTGTAGGACAGCCCTGGTACTTCTGGTTGCCCTGAGGCCCCATGTAGCTGCCCCAGGGGATGATGGGAACACTATCCCAGAAAACCTAGGGTCCACTTGGCTCTGTCTGTGCTCCAGCTCCCTGGGGGAAGCCAGTGGACCATGGTAAATGACTTTGAAATTACTTTGTGCATAACAACCCATTAGAGAGTTTCCAGCCAGAGGCTAATAGCAGCTGCTACACACTTTAAAAGATTACTTTGGCCACCCCATGGGAAAGTGATGAGGGGGTAATTGAGGCGGGAATCTGTCATAGGGAGCCGGACTGCCACATGCAGCCGGGAAGATCATTCACCGCCTAACTTCAGACCGTGGTGTGCATGATGCCCACTAGGGTTACTCAGCATGGTGGTCGGGAGGGGGTATAGAAGCTGCCACAGTGGTCTGGGTGCAGGATGTTGGTGCCTTGGACGGGGCCTAGGTAGATGGAGAGGGAAAGACCCGGAAGCCGTGGACCAAGGAAGGTAGGGATAGAATATGTTGTGCTGAGAGCAACCGGTTGGGAAGTGATGTTTGCTGAGGCCGGGGAGCTCAGCACAGGAGGAGTTGGCATGGAGCGAAACATCTGAAGAAGACAGGCAAGGGGGCTGGGGAGATAGCTCAGTGGCCCAAGTGCCTGCTTGGCAAGTGCAAGATCCCAAGTTTGATCCCTGCCATGCTGGCCCTGGAATCGGGCCTGGTGGCACAGGCCTGTAATCCCAGTGCTGGGAAGGCTGACACAGGAGGATCACTGTGAGCCTGAAATACGTAGCAAGACCCTGTATCAAAATAATAATAATAATAATAATAATAATAATAATAATAATAATAAAAGACGGGCATGCAGAAAGTGGCAAAGGAAACCACGGGAACAATATCTGGGTCCGAAGCGTAACAGCTGTTTCCCTCCTGACTCCAGGAAGCCCAGTGGATTGAAAGGTAACAGTGGTTTAAGTTCCTGCTGACGCCATTGTGCAGCAGCAGCTTTCGGGGCAGGTGGCCTGAGTGTGTGCCCAGAGACCCACGCTTCTAAGGTCTCTGCCCTGGGCTTGGGCTCTGCAGTCACCATGCTGAAATGCTTAATGGTTTGGGAACCAGGGGCCCCACCTTTCCATTCTTCTCTGACCCCTGAAAGTTATGCAGCTGGTCCGGCTGCGGGAGGGCGGGGGGGTAAAGCTCTGGCCCCAACAAGTGCGGGCCGTTCCATTCGGAACTGCAGATTCAAACCAGAGTAGGTTGAAGTGCAACGGATGCTTATGACTTAAGGGATGTGAAGTTCTGAGGACCGTGCCTGGATTATAGTGTTTCCTAAGCATTCGCTGGGGGCCCAGTGAGAATTGTGCTAAGGACTGCTGAGGCATGGACACTTGCTTAAATTCAGAAGGAAGGGGACAGCCTAGGCTGGGCAGAGGTGAATGTTTCGGGAGCAAATGTGTCAGGCATGGATGGAACTCAGGCGGAAATCTAAGGAGACAGAGCCGGTGCTGGCGCCCTGTGACTTCTACATCTAAGGCCGTGGACAGCAACGCTGGGAAGTTGGGCCCTGCAGAACCCAGTGCGTGTGGCTCCTGGGAATGTTTTGAAAGAAACCTGTGGCTGGGAGCGTTGCTCCAGGCCCTCTGGAGATCAGGGAAGGAGGACTGCAAGTTCCTTGCAGGAGCACAGGGGCAGGAAGGTAGCCGGGCAAGGCGAGGCATTAGAGGTGCAGGCCCCTGAGTTCCCTGAGGCTCAACCCCTGCGGCGCATGGGCACCAGCCCCCTTCTCTCTGCTCTGTTGGATACAGGCATCACATACTTCCAACAATATGGCTGTAGGAATGCCGGAGCTGGCTTCCAGCCAAGCCGGGCTTGGAGCTCATGGTGCTGTTTCTCTGCTGGCTGAGGATATCTTTGCGCTTTGTCACCTTGGAAAATGGTGTCGGGGAATTAACCCATGTTGCCATTTTGTGCTGTGTTGGGGACTTAATAGTGAAACGCACAGTGTCCAGTGACAGAGATGGACACAGTCCTAGCTGTGTAACTCAGAATAATCAACTATCATCTCCAATTTAGTTTTCAATAGCAGCTGCTTGATTATAGCTTATGATTTATGTGTGGTCAGGAATTCAAGTCCTTCTTGGCTGGGCAGTCCTTCTTTCCCTTTGTGTATTGGTTGGGGTCACATTGAGAAGACTGGGGTGGCCTTGATCCTGTGGTCATGACCTCCACAGCGATGGCTTCCGCTGGCCAGAGGTGGCTGGCCTCTCCAGCCTGGTGGTGTCTCCAACTCATTTCTTTTTTTTTTTTTTTTTCAGACCAGGCATTGAACTCAGGCCCTTGTATTTGCCAGGAAAGTGCTTATTCTACTGAGCTAACTCCCCAGTCTCTTTTTTAAAAATATATATTTAGTACAAGGTCTACAGAGTCCCACTGCACAGGTTGGACTCATAGTGGTCCTCCTGCTTTCAGCCTCCCAAGTGCTGGGATTACAGGGGTGCGCCACCACACCCAGTCTCAATCGCTGTCTCAGAATGCCCTGGGGATGGGGCTAGCATGGCAGGCCAGGGATCGAACCTCGTACCCCTGTGCCTGCCTATACAGGCGCTTTAATCCACTGAGCTATTGGGCTGGCCCTTCAGCCTCCCCATTGCCAGGATTATAGGTATGCACCACCTTGCCTGGACTCGGTCAGGACTCAGCACGTCCGGGGGCGGGGCTGGCGCAGCATGTGGTGCTTAGGCCACTGAGCTATCTCGCTGGCCCTCTCAGAAGCTCTTCAGATGTGTCCCCTTAGCCTGTCACTATGCTCTTTCTCTGACATGAAATTAGCTATTTCGAGCTCCCGAAAGCATGATTGATTCAGTGACATTTAGTGCGTGGATAGAGTCACACAGCAACCACTTTTATTGAATTTTAAAACATTTTTCTGACCCCTGAATGAGACCTCACACCGCCTAAGCAGCGACCTACCCTCCCCCTCCATCCCTGACATCCCTTAGCATGCTGTCGGTCCCCTTGGATTTACCAGTCCTGGTTATTTCACCTAAGTAATCATAGATCACGGGGCATTTTATGTCTGGGCCTTTCACCCAGCACAAGTCTTTTTTTGTGGTCCTGGCTATAGGCTTATACCTATAGCCTCACACATGTTGGGGGAGCCTCTCACTGAGCTACATCCCCAGCTCCTGTCATATCGTTTTAAAGGTGATTGCATGTAGCAGTATGTGTTAGTACGGCATTCCTTTTCGTTGCTGAGTAATATTTCCCTGGATGAATGGGACACAGTGTGTTTACATCCATTCCTCTGTGGATGATGTTTGATGAGTTTCACCTTTTGGCTATTGTGAGTAGTGTTGCTAGGAATATGTGTATATTATTATTATTTGTTAGAGGATCTGATTTAAGTTTTTAGAATAGTTCCTGGGAATAAAACTTCTGAGTCATATATGGTAATTGGCATATAAGATTTTCAAAATGACCTTTGTCTTATGATCTTTGGGCCCGAGTATAGTACTTTTTGTTTTTTTAAGAAAAGAAAAACAGAGCAAAGGAAAGAATCCACTCCACAGGCCTGTGCACCTTGTTGCCAGCATCTCGGTGGTAGTCAGGGAGGGCAGGGCTTAGTTAGGGGAGGGTGGGGCTTAATCAGAGGTGGGTGGGGCTTAATCAGAGGTGGAAGGGTCTTGGTCAGAGGAGGGCGGGGCTTAGTCAGTGGTAGGTGGAGCTTAGTCAGAGGAGGGCGGGGCTTAGTCAGAGAAGGGTAGGCCTTAGAGGAGAGCAGGGCCTGGTCCTGAGGATTTAGCTCAGGTGGGGTTTCCCTCAGGGATAGCTCTGAGGGTATGAGAATACTGGGGAGGCCCAGGGTCACAGTGGTCCTGGAGGCCAAAAGGAGGCAGCTGAAGCAAGGTCAAATGAAGTTTAGTTGCTTTTTGTTCTTCAGTAAATGGTCATATTGGGTTTGTCCCCCCCCCATTAAATAAATAAATAATAGTAAGATAAACACCAGGATGCTCATCCATGGTTAGCAGTTTGCTATTTTTGTTTCCTTTCCCTCCAGCAGGGACCCGGCACTTTTTCTGTCATTACTCTTGTCCTTTGAGACTCTGGAACCCATCTTTTAAAAAAAATTAAAATTAAAATTTTAAGCTGGGAGGCTGAGGCAGAAGTATCACAAGTTTGAGCCTAGCCAAGGCACCTTAGTGACTTTGTGAGATCCTGTCTAAAAATAAAATTGAAAAGGAGTAGGAGTATAGCTCAGGGTGATGGTCCTGGGTTCAATCTCAAGTATTGTTCCAAATAAATAAATAAGGTAATATAAACACCAGGATGCTCATCCATGGTTAGCAGTTTGCTATTTTTGCTTCTACTTGTCACAGATATATAAATAAGTTCTTCTTTTTCTCTGGATCACTTGAAGAATGCAAACATAATGTCCCGTTCCTTCATCACCCGTGCTGCAATGTGTATCTTCCACATGTCTGAAGTACCTTTATTCTACTAAAAGCATGAGCAATTCTTTCATTTCATACGCCTGTCCGATGTTACGACTTCTTTATTGTCTCACAAATGTGTTGCTCATTTACCTGAAGTGAGAGCTGGCCAGACGCCATCTCTCTGGTTTCTAGAATGGTACCCACCCCAACATCCCCCTGTCTCACCTTTTCCCCATGAAACGGACTTTTTGAAGGGACCAGAGCAGGTCTTTTGCTGAAATGCCGAGGTATGGCTTTGCTCCATAATTTCCTTATGGTGTTATTTAATTTGTTCTTCTATTAACTGTATTTCCTGTAACCTGGAAATTAGGTCCAGAGGTTTGACTAGATTCAGGTTAAGTGTTTCTGGCCAGAGTCCTTGATTTCATAAACTTCATATGGCATCACATCAGGAGATACACAAGGTCAGGGGCTCACTAGGAGTGACACGAAATCTCATCATTTGGTAAGGAAGTAATTGCCAGCTCTGTCCAATTTAGGAGTGACCCAAGAGTCCCGCTGGGTGACAGTGTGAACAGCCTCGTGTACAGGTCATTGGTGATTAGATGAGGGATTGGAGGCAAAACGGCGATTTCCTAAGGCCGCCATCGCTTCGGTGGGAGCTGGCAGCCGTCTTCTAGGATGGCGTCCCTTGTTACCTGGTAGTGACCCTGGTCACTCCACAGGGTCCTTCCATTTAATTACAAATTGTTAGGGAGGTGTCATGGTCTCCTCTAACAGTGACAAATGGCTTCTTTTCGGTGTCCGCACACGGGCTGCATCGACCGAAATGAGTGTTATCTCTCCCACTTCATTTTCTTTCTCTGCCCCACCACTGGTGGTCGATCCTACCGTTTTCCCCAGCCCTGGAATCCTGGGAGCTGGTGGGCAGCTGCTGCCATTGCTGTAGGTCTGGCGCCCAGCGCCGGCCTGGGCCTGATCACGCTCCTTTCTCTGCAGGTTTGTGGACTTCCACGCAGCCGCATCCACCTGCTCGCCCTCCCGCGCTTCCCTGCTCACCGGCCGGCTGGGTCTCCGCAATGGAGTCACACACAACTTCGCAGTCACCTCACTGGGGGGCCTCCCGCTCAACGAAACCACCTTGGCGGAGGTGCTGCAGCAGGCTGGCTATGTGACCGGCATGATAGGTAACACTGGCCTCTCAGCCGGACCCGGGTGGCCTCTCTGCAGAGCCTCAGCGCGACACCACCCCGTGTGCTGGGCCTGCCTTTTTGTCCACTTCTTGCTGAACAAAACAGGAATGCTTTCTACTGTTGTAGCAGAAAGGGCCTAACAGCGGGTTATGTGTATAAAGCCAGGCGGGTGTGGGGGTGAGCACCTGTAGTCCCAGCTTCTCTGAAGGCTGAAGCAGGAAAAGCTCAGTTCAAGGCCAGCCTGGTCAACTTAGCGAGACTCTGTCTCAAAATAAAATAAAAAGAGGAGTTGTAAGGTTGTAGGTCAGCATCAGGATGGATAAAGGGGGAGGCTCTGGGTTCAATCCTCAGTACCAACCCCATCCTCCCAGATCAGAGGCCAGAGTGTACAGAGCGATTTGCCTTCCATCATGACAAAGTGCACCTTAAGTGGTTACTTTGATGAGCTCCATTGCTCAGAAGTAGCTTTGGGGACCAAGCATTTCCTGTCCTGCTCTGCTCCCCTTAGCACGTTAGCCGCTGGCTACTGCCTCTTGTCTTGGCGCTGCAACACAGTAGCTTTAGTGCCCTGAACTCCTGGAACTGGGAAGAAGAGAGGAGAGGCGCTGGCACTTTGATCAAGATGGAATTTGCCCTTCTTTATGGAGAAAGCAAATCTTTTCCCAGATAATCTAGCAACCCCAGAACTGCCCTTCAAGCGGGGTCACAGGCCACTGGGCTGCATGGAACGTAGGAAAGAAATGAGGTAGAATGGAACCCTCGGCCTGGTCGGGCACTAGGATCCTCTATCCCTGCCCCCAAGTTTCCCTTAGCAGGGTGAGCGAGTGAGGATGTGGCTATGGGGGAGGAAGCCAGCAGCAGCCGCAGCCTGGTGGCCCAGTGACCACCTTTTCTTTTAGATGTCACCTAGGCACTCTGTATACCGCATTTATTATGTTCCAGGCCCTAGAGAGAAGTCTTCATTTGCAGCAGAGGCTGAGGTTGCCTGGGAGGGCATCACTGCCCGGCATATAGGTGACAGCCATGTTTTGAACCACTGAGGGACCTTAGAGCCCAGGCAGCATGCCTAGCCACCACCCGGCCCTCCTTGGGCTTCACTTCCCTGCCCTCTCCCTGCAGATGCCGAGATAACCCGTACGTCTCCACCGTGTGTGTGTGTGTGTGTGTGTATGTGTGTGTGTGTGTGTGTGTATGTGTGTGTGTGTGTGTGTCTAAGCTGCCTGTGTTTGTTAGTCAACTCTCTAACTGCGTCCTGTGGGACTCCTGCCTCCCTCCCTTGTGGTAAAATGGTAAAATGTGCTAACAAACACGTGATAGCGAGGGTCCTGTGGCCCTGGCTCCTGGCGTCTCCTGCGCTAACCTGTAAGAGCTCACTGTCCCCAGCCCAAGGGCCTGTGCTCTGTGCCCAGCCCCCTCCTCTGTGTCCCAGAGCCTGACCACCTGCCAGATGTGGTACCGCATGCGGGCCAGCCCAGCCATCTGGGAGGCTGAGTCAGGAAGCCTACGAGTCAGCCCAGCCTGGCCAACTCAGCATCTTAGCAAGATCTTGTCTCAAAAAAACAAAAAAGGGCTGGGCATGTGGCTCCTGGCTTTGATTTCTGGTGCTAGCTAGCCATCCAGCAAACAAACAAGTAAGCAAAGCAATAAGCAAACCTAATGTCCTTCACAGGAGCTCAAACTGGAGAGAGAGGTTCATTGTCCCAGAACGGTAAGCCTCTCGGGGACCGCGGGAGTACCATACATAATTATGTTAACAAAATAAACTCCTAGACAACCCAGTGCGAGGCTCCCACAGGGCAGATTGTCCTTACTAGATAGACTGCCTGTGTTTATTTCATCCTCAGGACCATGGGTCGAGTCCCAAGCTGACTGGCTTCAGAACCTGGTGCTGCTGCCGGTTGCAGGCAGGGCTGGGTTCTCCCCGGCTCCTTGCATGCACCTCCCTCCTCAGGCCACAGCACCAAGTGTGGGGCCAGGGCCGATTCCCAGGCTGATTACACGTTGTCACACCCCACTCCCCTCTGGGCTTTATCAGGTCCTATAAGCACATCCATCTGTTGAAATTACAAATGGAGGCACATGTATAAGGAAAATTTAGCCAGGCATGGTGGTGCACACCTGTAGTCCCAGCACTTGGCAGGCTGAGGCAGGAAGATCTCTTTGAGTTGAAGGCCAACCTGGGCTACAAAGTGAGCTCAAGGCCAGCCTGAACTGCATAGCGAGGCCCTGTCTCAGAAAGACAAAAAGAAAAGAAAAATTTAAGAGGAATGTTGAGTCCACTTACACCCGTCACGTTTTCTTCTTATTTACTTTTTTAGTAATTTTGCTTCTAACATTGGTCAATATCCATGTGTGTGTTTTGTGTGTTTACCTACTTGTGTGCATCCCACCTGACTACGTTTGCCCCCTTCACGTTACTTTGTCTTTCCATATATAGGTTTGGATATTTATAGTAATTGTTATGGTTTTAAACAGCAATTTTTAGTCTTAATGTTAATCTTACACTTCCTGCAATGTTGAATCTAAGCATTCCATAATAATGCTTAATCCACTTCCTTCAAGTTGTAGACATTCATGAAGGGAGTAGCGGAGTCTACAGATCTTTTATGCAGATTCACTGAGTGTTAGGTTTTGATCCCTGGTTTGTCTTGTTCTTCGGCACCAGGGGTTAAATCAGGGCCTTGCCTTCAGCTGCATCCCTCTGGCCTTTCAGACAGGGTCTCTGGAGTTGCCCAGGCTGCCTCTAGGGGTGACCCTCCTGCCTCAGGCTTCTGCTGATCCGATTGGAAGCCTGAACCACCCCAATGGACTGTTCCTCTTTTTGGTGTCCCTGTGCAGTTCAGGCTGGTCTCATTAAATGATTTTTTTTTCTTAAGAACAACTTTATTTATTTATTTAATGATCGGCTCAGCATGTGGTGCCAGGCTTGAACCGCAGTCCCTGCAGTTTGCCTAAGCTTGCCTAAGCAGGTGCTTTAGAACCGCTGAACCATCCCGCCCAGCCCTTTAACTGTTCGTCTTTAAATGATGGTTTGGTACTGTTTGTTGAGGCCACGCCGACCACTTCCTCAGCCGCCCTCCTGGGGCTGTCCCTGCCTGTCTCCTCTGTTGCCAAATGGCGCCATGGTTTAGATCTTTGCATCGCGTTCATTTTTTTTTTTTTTTGTCCTCTTGCCTTGGAAAGATTTCCCTGGGGTCTACTCCTCGGCGCAGACCGAACCCATTAGAGGTTCGGATGTTGTCGGAGCCCTGCACAAATCGGCCAATTATTCCGCCAGCCCGGGGCGCTCACACAGCCAGGAGCCTTGGGAGCCTGTGTTCGGTGCCCTGTCAACATCTGTGTGGCGCCCACCCGAGCTGCAGGAAGGAGGCTGCGTCCTCCCTGCCTCTGGGCCGCTGGTGCGGAAGGACAAAGAAACCCCGCAGGAGCCCGGCCTTGCACAGCCTGCGCTCTCCGGCGCAGCCCTGCATCCCAGGCCAGCGGCAGCTTTGTAGGGTGTGTGGGTGTCGTGGACACCCTGGCTGCTGGGGACAGCCTGCACTCCCCTGGGGCTGTGGCTTTCTGCGTGGGCCGCAAGCCATCCTGTTCGCTCTCTGCCTCGCAGCAGACCGTGCTGGTCCCAGGGCGCCAGATGAGGCTTGCTAAGGCCCTGGCTGCTTCTCTTGGGGTGTCCCCAGCCCACAGAGACCTGACCTTGCAGTCAGCTCCCGGGAGGTTCTGAGGGTCCCCACGGGGGTTCTTTCCAACATCTCTGTTTTGTTTTTCCACAGGCAAATGGCATCTAGGGCACCATGGCTCTTATCACCCCAACTTTCGTGGTAAGAATTCTTTGGGGGCCCTGTTACCTGGGAAACAAGAAATTAGAATCTCTGTGTAAAGGGACCCCAGGGCCCTTTGAGCCATCCTGTGCCCGGGGTCTCCCCTGTATCAGCACACCTTGGTTCACAAGGGCCCTTGGGCACAACTTGGGGAGCTGGGGTGCCCCTCTCCCCGACCTCTTCCTTGCTGCCCACCCACCGCAGGGCTGCTCCATCCTGGGCCTGCCCATGTCCCTGTCATCTCCTAGTTCATTATACCTCAGGGGACATTTAGGTCCCCCCCCCCCCAAGATCCCAACAGGGCTCAACTGGGAAGAAGTGAACTCTTTGTAGCTTTGCTGTAAGAGGGGCTCCAGCCATGGCCCCCCCAGGGGCTTCGGGCTTTGGGCCTCTTCTTACAGCCATGGGCTTGCTCCGGCCTCTCGCCCTCCTCCTCAGGAGAGGAGGGCAGCATCAAGCTGCCAAAGCTAATGCTTTGAAAATAAGTTGCCAAATGGCAGGTTCCCTGAATGCCTCGTCACCACAGTATTCGTGGTGCTCCAGGCTGTGTGACCTAGCCCTGAAATTTTCCACTTCATACGGGAGCCCAACCTGTGGGCCTTCTCTCAGAAACTGTCTCCTGTCATCTCAGCTTTGATAGCTTTTCACCTGGCCCTGGTCCTAGCTGTGCACCCCGCCTCTCCTGCCAGGTACAAACAAGTAGGTGGGTCTGTCCTAGACCCTATCTCAAAAAGACAAAAAAAAGAAGGAGGTCTTTAACTGTTGGCCACCTTGCCCTTTCCCCTCCTCACCTCTCTCATCTCTTAGGACTTGGCTGCATTGCTGTCCCACAGCTGGCAGAAGGCATGCCTCGCCATGGTCTTCCACATGTGCTATTTAACTTTCTGGAGACAAGATCTTTGTTTTTGTCTTTTTGAGACAGGGTCTCGCTATGCAGTTCAGGCTGGCCTTGAGCTCACTTTTGTAGTCCAGGCTGGTCTTGAACTCACACCGATCCTCCTGCCTCAGCCTCACAAGTGCTGGGATTACGGGCGTGCGCCACCATGCCCGGCCCCAGGAGACAAGATCTTGCTGTGTAGCTCAGCCTGGCCTCAAACTCAAAGTCTTCCTGCCTTTGTCCCCTACATGCTAGGGCTTCAAGTTCACGACAACACTAGCCCACGAGTGGTTCTAAAAATGGCAGATGGGGGCCAAGGAGATCGCTTGGCAGGCTGAATACCTGCCTGGCAAGCATAAGGACCCGGGTTTGATCCCCAGTACTGCATGCCTTGTGACCCCTGGAACTCCGGGCACACCAAGCTGGCCACCGGAGCTGGGCGTGGTGGTGCATGCCTGTAATCCCAGCGCTAGGGAGGCTGAGACAGGAGGATCACTATGAGTCTGAGCTGTATAGTGAGACTCTGTACCATATAAATAATTTAACGATTAAAAAAATAAAAAAGTAAAAATGGCAGATGGAGGAAGTGAAGACCCGACTTCTCCATGAAAACTTAGTCCATTATTTACTTTTCCTTCTTGGTCCTTAGTTTCCGCCCTTGACTTGGTCTTGGCGCTGACCCCGAGTCCTGCGCTGGGGAAGGACACCAAGCCCTGGTACCACTCATCTGGAAGTGCTGCCGTGACAGATTCGCAGTGTCTGCCGAGGGGTGGGGGAGGGAGCGCCTCTGCCTCTCTGCTGCCCTGAGGCGCGGACCTTCCAGCTCCTACCGTTTGCTCCATGCTGCCTCTGGCACCCTGCCCGCAGGCACCGCCCTGCCCCTGCTGTCCTCTGGGAGCTCTTCCGAAGGTCACGTCAGGGAGAGCTGCAGCTCCTGTATCCATCTGGTCTCCTCCATCCTTCGCTGTTTCTCAGACCAGGGCTCCAGGGACCACAAGACACTGGTGGTCAAGGCCAGGGGTTGACATGGATCTGTGGGCCAAAGCTGTTAATGATTTGTTTTTGCTGCACTGAGGACTGAACCCAAGGCCTTGACACTGAGCTGCATTCCCGGGCCTTTTCTGATGCCTTTAATGCTTGAGACAAGGTCTTGCTAAGTCATTAAGTCTCCCAGGCTGACCTTAAACTTGCAGTCCTCATGCCTCAGTGTCCTAGTGCACAGGGCTCACAGGCATGGACTACCATATCCTGTGGGCCACTTGTCTTTGTAAATAAAGTTTTATTAGAGCACAGGCATGCTCACTAGAGCACACATTTTCTCTAGGCAATTTGTGCTCTAACAGCAGAGTTGAAACGCCTCAACAGAGACTGCCTGGGCCATACGAGCTGAGGCACTGGTCTAGATTCACTTTCATACCACACGTAGTAGCAGCTCAGGGCTATGTCATTACCTACAGGGCGTGCAAGTCTATGTATACAAACCAGGTCAGCAAGAGAGATATCTGTCCATTTCTTCCAAGTACTGATAGAGCCACTGTACCATCTGTTAGATTAACGGACATTTAGTGCGCCAACCCGAAGAGTGGATGTGAATGGAGCAGACCTGGGCCACCAGCGCTGACTGAAAGTCTCCAGGATGTGCCAGACATAGAAAGGGATGGGGTGAGGGCAGCGGGTCTTGGCAGGGTAAGGGGTTTCAGTAGGGAACCTCACCCGCAGTGGGCTGCCAGTGCTGCTGCGCCTCCATGGGGGGACACACAGAGCAGGAATTTGCAGCCGGATGCCTCTCGAGATGGGCGGCACCTGAGAAACTCAGGGGGTTAGGGAGGGACGGAGTGGGTGAGAGGTGCCTGAGGGGTGGGAGGTGAGCCCCAAGTCACAGCTGCTGGCCTTGCTTGCTGGGCCTGGAGTGGGGTGGAGGGTAAATGAAATATTTCGGGAGAGTCGAGTGCTGCCACCTCTAGGGAGAGCAGTTCTGTGATGACTGAGGAGAGCTCCTCTTCGCAGTCTATGAATGAATCCTGGTCGCCCCTGTGGTGCTAGCCTGTGGCCGAAAGCTGGTACTGCAGAAGAGGGAGGGTGTCTACAACCCAGGGTACTCAGTGTCGGAGCTCACATCCTCCCTTTCACCTCGAGGTCCCAGCCGAAATGCTGACCCTTGAAGATGCATTCTGAAGTCCCTACCCACACCCCAGGCAGCCCTTGCATCTAGGGGTTCCATCTTCCCCTGACCTGCCTTGCTGTCACCTGTCCATCTCTTCTGGCTTAACTGCTATATCACATTTTCCTTTCAAATGGAGTCTCTTGAATGCAGAATTTATTTATTTATTGCCATACTGGGGATCAAACTCATGACCTTGTGCTTGCCAGGCAGTTACTTATGCTCCTGAGCTATCTCCCTGGCCCAGAAATTCACTTCTTTTTATCCCTTAGAATGTCATGCGTATAGTGGATTTTGACCAATCCTGAATGTGTTCAGTATGTTCAATGATTCTCTGTGTTTGCTCCTAATCTGGGTTATTTCTAGTTACAGAATGCTGTTCAAATCTAGTCTTACAGCCAGACCCCAGGAACATGACTTTCTTTGCATACTTTCAAGGGATATTAATCAAATCTTAATTACATACTCCTGAGTGCTGCAGTATTAAACTTTGGGAAATGGATTTTCATATGGGTGGAAGAAGGCAGGCACGCGGAGCGGAGGCTGAGTGTGGTGTGAACCAGTTGCTTCTTTTTCAGGGTTTGATTACTACTTTGGGATCCCATACAGCCATGACATGGGCTGTACCGACACCCCGGGCTACAACCACCCTCCCTGCCCCGCGTGTCCACCAGGGGGTGGCCCGCTGAGGTAAGTCTCTCCAAGGCATCAGCCATGGGCTCCAGGACAGGCGTAATGCTAAGGCTGTGGTCTCTGGAGGAAGTGGAAATGCAGACAGGGAAGAGTGAAGACAGCGGGTGAGGCGGGGCTCGCCCAGTACCCCAGCAGGTGCGCTATCTTCATTTTGGTGCAAACATGGGAGCTGCACTTTTCTTTTTTCTGCTGGAATTTTCCAGGGTCCTTGAATTGCTCAGGGCGGTGTGCGTGGGGGGGACCATGTGTTATCAAAGTCACACAGGTGGGGGCTCCTTCCTCAGGTGGTGCATATACTAGAGAGGGAGGGAGGGAAAGAGAGAGAGACAGACAGACAGAGACAGAGAGATAGAGAGAGACAGAGACAGACAGAGACAAAAAAACAGACAGACAGAGACAGAAAAACAGAGAGACAGAGAGACAAAGAAAAGAGACACAAGGGCCGGCCAAATAGCTCAGCAGATTAAAGCTTCTATAAGCAGCTGCAGGGGCTGAGCGTTCAATCCCTGGGCCTGCTGGGCCTGCCCTACCCTTGGGGCATGCTGAGATGGCAATTGAGACTGGGTGTGGTGGTGGGTACCTATAATCCCAGCTCTCGGGAGGCTGTAAACAGGTGGATCACTATGAGTCCGATCTAGTAGTGAGACCCTGAACACTCAGTAGACCCTTCCCTAAAATACAAAAAAAAAAAAAAAAAAAAAAAGAGAGAGACAAAGGCAGAGAGAGAGAGAGAGAGAGAGAGAGAGAGAGAGAGAGACAGATAGACAGACAGACAGACACAGAGATCACAGTGTTCCTTTGGACTCTGCCCTATCTTAGACAAAGACAGCGCCTGACATCTGAATACCTTACAGGTATCAGATAGGATGTTTTCAAAACACGTTCAGTGCAGTGAGAAGCTGCTCCTTTAACAGCAAGTGAAAACGCAGGGGGTGGGTGTCCGTGTGTCTGCAGCTTCCGAGCCTGGTCCAGCGAAGCTCCAAGGAAAGGTGCCAGGATGCCGGCAAAGGTCTGCTCTGGCTGCGGGGCTGCAGGGCTGCGGGGCTGCTGGGCTGCGGGGCTGCGGGGCTGTGGGGCTTCTTTTCCTTCTCACTGTATTTCCTGAAAAGTCGGAAAAGAGCTTGCAGTGGAATTCTGACTAGAAAAGGGCAACGGGGTTCATGCAGCTAATAACCTGGCCCGGATCCCTCGCTGATCTCCAAGGCCGCAGGCGTGTGAGCCTCGGCAGTGGCTCCTTAAGAATGCAGTAGTTAATATACTCACGGCAGTGTGTGGAGAAATTCTGACGCTCTACGCTGTCCTGCACCCTGTGGGAAGCACGGGCGTACGTGCCTGATTTTACAAGTAAGAAAGTTGACTGCACGCAGGTCCCAGCAGAGCCGCCCTGAGATAGGAATCCAGATTCCGAGCTCCTCCTCTCTTGCCACTCCCAGAGTGGCTGCCGGGGCAGCACTGTGGCTGGCGCTGAGGCACCATAAGAAGGCCCACTTCAGGCCCCGGCCTACATCTGCATTCCAATGAGATGCTCAGATGATGGGTGTGTCCCTCCCTTGGTGTGAGGAGCCAGGCCACGATCTTGCTGTCCCCACCAGCTTCAGCCTCGAGGGCGTCCCTGTACACATACCTGGCTATATCAGAGTATGCTACGTGTCGACCTCCTCCCTCCCCCAATTTTTGGTTGTAGGGTTTAAAAAGCCAGTCTCCTTCACCTGTATCAAATAAAATCTGGGTGTGGTGACACACACCTGTAATCCTAGAACTTGGGAGGCTGAGGCAGGAGGATCCGCTTGAGATTGAGGCCAGCCTGAACTGCAGGGTGAGACCATGTCTCAGAAGAAAAAAATCAAATCAAATTAAAAAAAGGTTGGTTTGGTGGGTGAGCAGCAGAGAGACCATAAATGATGACAGAGTTGCAATGTGATGATAAAAAGCTGAAATTTCAACACAGACATGAGTTTAGTGTCATGATGCCCAGGATGACGATGACACATCTTTTCTTTCTTTCTTTTTTTTTTTTAAATGTCATCCTTGGCCATTATTTACCCAGCCTGATGCTATCTCATAAGATCTCTAATGGGATGTGTGCGTGTGTGGGTGTAACAGGGAATTTCAAATTCTTCACAATCCTTTCTCAGTACTAGGAGGACAGTTCATCTTAATTTCTGTTCGGACATACAGGAGAGGCAATCAACAAACATAGGGGATACTTGAGGAATTATTACAGTAAAAGACACACTAGCATTGATCCCCTCAGTGTCCCCCCACTTTGAGCTCACCATTCTGCCTCTTCTTTCTTTCTTTCTTTCTTTCTTTCTTTCTTTCTTTCTTTCTTTCTTTCTTTCTTTCTTTCTCTCTCTCTCTCTCTCTTTCTTTCTCTTTCTTTCTTTCTTTCTTTCTTTCTTTCTTTCTTTCTTTCTTTCTTTCTTCCATCTATGTATTTGGTATAGGGTTTCACGATGCAGCTCAGACTCATGGTGATCTTCCTGTTTTTATCCCCCCACCCCATCCTGACTCCATCCCTGGCTCAGCTCGCCCCTTGGGGATGGAGCCAGCACAGTATGTGGGACCAGGGCTTGAACCCTGGTCCCTGTGCTTACTTCAGCAGGTGCTTGGTCCACTGAGCTATCTCGCCAGCCCTTCTGCCACTTCCTGAAGCAGTCCTGGAAGACCTTTCTTGGGTCTTTAGCTGTGTCTCTGTGGCCACCTCCATGGGCAAAGCTAAGTCAAAGTGTTTCACGGTCATTTTGCCATTGAGTTGCATGGTGCCAGAGTCCGCCAACAAGGTGGCTGGACCGTTTTCATGAGCCGGCCTCTCCGTGGGATGGCGCTTGGAAGCAGCATGTGCCATGCTTTCTTTCTGTCACTTCTCACAAAGACGTGAAAGAGAGCTTCGAGAACTGCTTTGGGAGGCAGCAAGAGTACACGGATAAGTACGCCCATAGGTGACTATTCTAAGGGGGCAGAGACGGCAGTGCGGCTCTGCTGTAACAGGTGCTGCTGAAGGAAAAGTTCGCCATGTATTTCAGCCCCGCCTAGTGCATGCTGTCTGCTGAAAGACTTCCCGTGAGCTGGCTCCTCCTGCCAACATTCTCACCTTGCCACCTGGTCCTCTGTGGTGAGCAGGGCAGAGAGCTCGGGTGCACCTCACTGCCAGCGTGCGAGGCAGTGTGCAGAGCACCGGCCGCTTGGCAGCTTCTTTTGTCCTCTGGATGCCTTAGTGTAAGAGGTGCGGCAACCCTAGGCTTTGGAAGGGAAACTCAAACTCTGAGGGCTGATGTCACTCCTGCGAGATCACGGCAGCTACGCAGCCCTGTTAATGGGACAGCCATGTGTCACATTCTGTCACTCTTTTTAAAAAAATAATCACTTATTTATGTATGTATTTGGTACAGGTTCTTGCTGCACAGCTCAGACTCGTAGCGATCCTCCTGTCTCAGCCTCCCAAGTGCCGGGATTACAGGTGTGCGCCACCATGCCTGATTTTGACGGCTGGCTTGGTGCGCCTGAGGTTCTGGGCTGGCGAGGCATGCACTACTGGCGATCAAACCTGGGTCCTTGTGCTTGCCAGGCAGGCACTTAGACTGCTGAGCTATCTCCCAGCCCCTTTAGTCACTCTGAAGACCCAGGATTGAATTTGTTTTTTCTTGGAGTTGTATTGGCTTGACTTCTTTCTCTCCCTCCTTAATCTCCAAAATCTCCACATGTGGATCAAAACTGAAACTTACCTAGGCCATCTCATCTCTCTCTCCCTACTGTCAGGCCCTATCACACACAGTCCTGATTGGAAAGACTAAGTATGGGAAAGAACCGAGCATTGCCGACCTTACCCCGAGACTGTCAAGTAGGTAGACAGCGTGGAAAGCCAGCGAAGGGGCTGCGGGTTGGCTTGGAGATTGCACTTGAAGTAAGCCAGCCAGTTCGTACCTCAGTGGGATGAATGGGCGTAATAACAGTGTTCCAGCTCATAGGAGTCGTCGTGAGCTGGGAAGTTTGTGCAAGGGCAATAGGCACGCATTCAAAGGAGAGAATATTCTCTGTTGGTTTTACACTTGGAAGGCGCAACTGGCCAGCGAAATCTTTTGGAACCAGGTTGCTAAAGGAGTTGCATGAAAGCCTTGTGCTCTACTCCATGCTATGTAGGTTGTGGGAATGAATGTGCCACTCTTTGTGGTTCTTTATTTTTTACATGTATTTGGCACTAAGTCTCTATGCAGCTCGGACTTGTAGTGACCCTGCTATTTTCAGCCTCCCCAGTGCTGGGATTACAGGCATGTGTGACACCATGCCCAGACTCAGTCCCTGGCTCACTGTGCCCAAGGGTGGGGCCAGTGTGGCATGTGATATTGGGGTTCGAACCTTGGGCCCTGCGCTTGCCCAAGCAGGCACTTACTCCGCTGAGCTATCTCGCCGGACCTCTCTCTGCATTCTATACAGGAGACACAAGAAGGCCTGTTACATGGATGTGGCCCTTCCTCTCTATGAGAACCTCCACATCATGGAGCAGCCCGTGAACCTGAGCAGCCTCGCGCAGAAGTACGCGGACAAAGCAACCCAGTTCATCCAATGGGCAAGGTAAGGCTGCCCGCTCCTTCCCTCCCTCTGCCTACATTAACCGCAGCCTTCGCAAGGCCAAGGAAGAGATCGGTTGCTCAATAAAGACAGATCCCTACGTGTTTCCTGTAAATCAAGATGAAAACCACCCCTTCCGGTCCTCAGAAGGTCCCAAGTATGTCCTGATGTCACCAGGAGCTTACCACATCCAGCTTTGATTGTGCCCCAGAGTCATGGTTTTCTGTCCTCTCCTGCTAGACCCCGAGCTCCTTGAGGGCAGAGCCTGCCCACTGTAGTGGGGCATGGGTTGAATTCTCGACTTGGCAGGGTGTATTAGTTTCTTGTTGCTCCTGTGACGGATAATCACTGAGTCAGTGGCCAAAGCAATGCTAATTCATTCTCTTGCAGATCCTGGGGGCAGGTATCCAAAATGAGCTTCAGGGAGCTAAAACGAAGATGTTCGCGGGGTTCCCTCTCCCCCTTCTAGAGTCTCCAAGGCAGGATTATGCCTTGCCTTTTCTAAATGCTGGTGGCTATGGGGATTCCGTGGCTGGCAGCCTCACCAGCCTGACTTCTGCTTCTGGTGTTCCCTTGCCATGTCCATACCTGTGGTAAAAGCCTCCTCGATGTCTTTGTTGGGTTCTTCTTTCCCCTTCGCCTGCTCTCCTTCTTTTTCCCAGGCTGCTGGCCTCAAACTGCCAGTGAGTCTGCCTCAGCCTCCCAAAACCCTGGGACTGCTGGCGTGTACCTGGGGTCCTCGGCTTCCGTTTGTGTCTTTCTATCCAGGACATCTGTGATTGTATTCAGTGCTAATCAAGATCATCTCCTGTTTCACTTGCTTTTCCTTCATTGCTAGGACAAAAATACCTGACACCCCCGATGAAGGAAGGAAGGAGAGGTTTATTGAGCTGACAGTTAGCGGAGGTTTCAGTCCATACTCGGCTGGCTCCAAGGCAGGGTGGCACACGGCAGAGGGCAGCAGGTCATGGTGGTGGAAAACAGCAAAGAGCAAAGGGAGGAGCAGCGGCTGAGGCAGCTAGCGAGCCCCTCTCCCTTCCTTACACTGCACTCAGGCTATCCACCCCAGGGTGGGTGTAGCACCCACACCCCATAACCCCAGCAGCACTCACACCCATAATCCTAGCACTGGATCTTGAGTTAATCACAAACTCTAGAAGCCGGCCCTAATGACTGCATGAGGCTTTGGGGGGATAGCGAGACACAAACCATTACGTCTCCCTGCCACAATCTCCTCCTCCACACGATTATACCCGTGCAGTTCCATTTGTTCACCAACAAATACTCTGACTCCAGGAATTAGGTATTTTGGGGGATCATTGTTCTGTACTCCTACCACGCACCCCCTTGACCACATGTGGCTTTTCAAATCTGAGTCTGCAAGGCCAAATAGGTAAACTGAGACCGAGAAACAGGCTGAGTGTGAGGTGGTAGGGAGAGGCGGGGCCCTCGGTGGACTCTTGGTACCCCGCCCCCCACCCAAACCGGCACAGCTGCTACCTAGTGCCAGCTACTTGACGCTTCTTGCTAGGAATGGAGTGGGCCTGAGTGTCAGATATTCCCATGTCCCCAGATAGACAGGATACATGGTTCTTATATGGGATCTCCTGATGTTTAAATTTCTTTTTTAGAGCAAATACTTTTCATATATATATATATATATATATATATATATATATATATATATATATATCAGGGTCTACAGATTGGACTCATAGTGATCCTCCTGTTTTCAGCCTCCCATAGTGCTGGGATTACAGGTGCATGCCACCATGCCCAGTCTCAATCTCCATTGCAGCATGCCCAGTGGTAGGAGCCGGCACGGCACACCGGGAAGGGAACGCGACCCTCTGCGCTCTGCCTCTGAGCAGGCACTTTACTCCGCTGAGATATCAGGCTGGCCCTATGGGGCAAATACTTTCAATTTTGAGGAAGCCCAGTTCATAAGAAAATCGCATCACTGAGTTGTCCTTTCATTTTTTTTTGCAGACTGAGGTTTTGAACTCATGACCTTGCACTTGCCAAGCAGGCACTTGTGCCACGGAGCTATCTCCCCAGCCCTCAGCGTTGAGTCATCCTTTCGTAGGATGTCCAGCCAGGAAGAAAGGAAGCAGCATAAGGAATCAGTGGTTAACATGTGTTCTTGCAATAAAACTCACAGCTTAAGTTTTAACCCACAGCTTAAGTTTTAACCCACAGCTTAAGTTTTCCAGCTCAAGGTCAGCCCCCGAAGGCTTTTGAGGTTGCTTTAGAATGGGTCTTTAGGAGTTTTTTTTGGAAGCACTATTGGCTGAGTTTTCTGATTATGGACATTAAAAGAGTTTCAGAGATTCTTTTCCCATGTAGTGGCTGAACATCGCCCAGCTCCAAACTCTGAGGCAGCTTCAGGCCCCCGTGCCCCTGAGCAGGAGGATGCTTGGGGACGGCAGGGGACAGTGCCCTCCTGCCTTCTCAGTGCCTCGGACAACACAGGCTTCTGAGGGGAGGGACAGTAGTTAGGTGGGGACAGGGGACCATGTGAGGCCTGCTCTGCAGGGAGTCCGGCCGCGCAGCCATTTCATCCGTTAGCAAATCAACTGAGACAAATCAGCCAGCATCCTCCTTAGCAACTGGAAGAGGCATTATTTAAGCGAAGTGAACTTTCACAAACCTGTTGACTTTTAACTTGGCAGGGCATTTATTCAGGGTGTCCATCTCTTCTGGAATGGGTGACAATTCACAAGGACTCTGCAAGAGTCTGCAGAAAAGGCCCCGTCTGTGCCCCTTGCTCCTCCAGGCCCGGCTACAGTCCTGAGCCCCGCCTGCATCCCACTGGACCTGTTTGCCAAGATCTCCATCTTCCTGGAGCGAGGCCTCCTAGTCTTCCTTGGCCAGAAGCCCAACCAGGACCTCCTGGAGCATTTCCAGATGGGTCATGTGTGTGACTTTGCACCTTTAATCTAGCATGGGTGCTAAAAGTGAATCCTGATGTGGGCTTTCAAAGCAGGGCTGATGGCTTTTGAACTGAGTGCAGTATTTTTTTTTCTCACCAGGAATCAAACTCAGGACTTTGCCCTTATCAGGCGGGTGCTGTGCCACTGAGCTATGTCCCTGCCCATCTGAGTGCAGCATTTGATCAGGTAGTTTTGGCGGCAGAAACCCAGGGATGCCCCTGGAGAGGAGCAGTGTGCCCAGGTCCCAGGAGGCAAAGGGGACGAGGGACCCGGGGAGCTAACAGGAAGGGCATTAGGGGGCAGGAAGGTCAGACTGGAGGGGACCCAGCAGGGAAGGCCATGGACGCAGGCTGAGGTATTTCACCTGATCCTGGGGCCACAATGACTCCAGCAGATTTCTAAGTAAGCCAGTTTCAGTTTTAGATGCTGAGGTGGGGACAATTGGGGCCCAGTGACTTTCAGATTAATTCTAGAGACTCAAGGGGCTACCTATGGGAATTTTTTCCCCAGAATTGGGAATTGAACTCAGGTCCTTGCGCTTGCCAGTCAAGCGCTTATACTACTGAGCTATCTCCCCAGCCCCAAGGGTCTACCTCAAAGGCCTCTCTTTCTCAGGCCAGGCACCCATGGGGAACTCTTCTCTAAGGGGCAGTGCCAGGGCCAGCGAGATAGCTCAGTGGACTAAGTGCTTGCTTAGGTAAGTGCAGGGACCAGGGTTCGATCCCTGGCTCTGCACACTTACCAGCCCCGCCCCCAGGCGTGCGGAGCCAGTGATGGAGTCCTGGCATGGTAGCACACGCCTATAATCCCAGCACTAGGGAGGCAGAAATCAGGAGGATCATTATGAGTCTGAGCTGGGGAGTGAGACCCTGCACAAAAAGAAAAAAAAGGGGGGTTGCCTCTTGCCTGCATCTGCATCTTCTTCCTGTTTCCTTTCTGCTAATCATACTGGTTTTAACACAAAAATAAAAGTTATGTGAACAGAGAGAAGCCAAACAGTAACAACACAGAAGTCCATCACTTGACATTCCACCCCTCAGAGATAACTCCTTTCCATGGCTCTGGAAGCGTCCCACGAGCCCCCTTCTCTGCCAGTGCAAAAACGTGTTTTACCCAACTTTATTAAGGTATAGTCAAAGCGAGCATTTTAAAAAGAAAACGTGAGTGGAAGTGGGGCATAAGTGGTGGTGCATGCCCATGGTCCCAGCGCTCGGGAGGAGGCTGAGGCAGGAGGAGTCCTGTGAGTTCAAGGCCAGCCTGGACTGCAAAACAAGACTCTGTCTTAAGCAAAGCAAAGATCAGTGGCAGTACACTGTCTTATAATCACTCCTTAGTGACCTACCTGCCTCTCCTCTCCTCTCTTCCCCTCCCCTCTCCTTCCCCTCCCTTCTCCCTTACTCCCTTCCCTTCCTTTCC
>PVKN010002528.1:23257-42080 GCA_004027915.1 Capromys pilorides | reverse complement strand
GGGGGGGGGGGGGGGGGGGGGGGGGGGGGGGGGGGGGGGGGGGGGAGAACGAACGCGCAGGCGAAACGGACAAAGGACAGAAAGACAAAAAAAAGGGACAGACAGTTTACTTAGAGCAAATTAAAGGAAAGTACTTTGGTCATAGCAAAAATAACCAATTTTGTAAATATAGGCAAATAATAAATATAAGCACACTATTTATAGTTCCTGTGCCTGACTCTTTCAATATGGCAATCTGTAAGTCAAACAAGAACTATTCAATGAAAGATTAAGTCCATGATTATGATGAAATCACTGTTAGGCCGGGGAAATAGCTCAGTAGAATAAGCGCTTGCCTGGCAAGTACAAGGGCCTGAGTTCAACCCCCCATCCCACCAAAAAAAAAAAAAAAAAAAAGAAAGAAATCACTGTTGACACCTTCTGGAAAAGACCACCAAAACCTCTAAAATGACTGTCAAAGGCCTGTAAAACTTCACTGTGCTATATATCTAAAATTTAAATACTCTCAAGCCAAGCAAAGTGGCACATACCTGCAACCCCCGCACTCAGAGGACAAGGTAAGAGAATCACTAGAGTTTGAGGCCAGTCTCAGCTACACAGTGAGACTGTCTTAAAAACAAATTTAAAGTGTATATATATATATATATATATATATATATATATATATATCAACTGAAAATAGCAAGACCACATTTCAACTGTCTCAGAAGTGCTAAATAGAGCCATAGAAAAATATATACATCTATTAAAAAGAAATACAGAGTGTCAGGGATAGATATAGCTCAGTGGTATAAGGTCTAGGGCAAGCATCAGGTCTCAAGGTTGACCCCTGGTACATAAATAAACAAATCCATAAAAACAAATACAGAAAAAGAGATGATGTCAGAGTAACAAATTTTTATGACACCTTGTTCACTATGTCTTTAAAAAAAGACAAAGGACAGAAAGACAAAAAAAAGGGACAGATAGTTTACTTAGAGCAAATTAAAGGAAAGTACTTCGGTCATAGCAAAAATAACCAATTTTGTAAATATATGCAATTTTGTAAATATAGGCAATTTGCAATGGCACATCTCCGTAGTTCCAGCCACTTGGAGGCCATGGCAGGAGAATCATTGAGTTCAACAGTCAGAGGCCAGAATCAGAGAGTGGGATGGGGAAGAGATGTGTTTTGAAAAATAACAAAAATGAAGGTAGACAATAGGTCCTACAAAGGCAGGATCCAGATATTTCTGTTACATAGTGTCTTGAACAGATATTCACATACACACACACAACAAACTGTACCATGTAGTAAAGGAAGAGGGAAATAAAACTGCAAGCAGAACACAAATTATTTACATACACCCATAAATGTACGATAACTATTTATAATCCAGAATGGGCTTTCCAATTTTTTGTTTGTTTTGGTTTGGACTTTTTCAGACAGGTTCTCACTATGTAGTTCCAGCTGGCCTTGAAGTGGCAATCCTCCTGCCTCGGTCTCTGGAGTGCTGGGATTACAGATGTGCAGCACCATGCCTGGCACACTCAAATTTTACCAAACACTATTAATGCCAGGGATGTGGCTCTCTGGTATAGCAGCTGCCTATTAAGTCTGAGGCCCCAGATTTGACCTACAGCAATGCAAACAAAACAATTAAAACAAATACTAAGGAAGGGAATTGAAAACACACACATAATAATTAAGATAGTTACCGAGTGTGGTAGTGTAGGCCTGTAATCCCAGCACTTGGGAGGCTGAGGCAGGAGGATTAGTTTGAGTTTGAGACCAGCCTGGGCTACAAAAGTGAGCTCAAGTCCAGCCTGAACAGCATAGTGAGACCTGTCTCAAAAAGACAAAATAATAATTATTGTTATTATTATTATTAAGACAGTTACACTACTAATTTATCTTAGTTTACTGAAAATAAAAATTTATGCTAATATTGATTAGACAATGAAATGCCTATACCTTGTATTCTGAGTAACTAAATTAAAGATAATAATATGCAATGTATTAGCCATTGCCTTCCCCCCCCAAAAAAGTTAACTAGGATACAAATTGCAGTTGATACTGGATCTAGCTGCTATTTTGATAGTGAATGCCTATAATCCCAGCATTTGGGAAGCTGAGGCAGAATAATCTCAGTCTCAAGTCCCATACTTGAACAAAACTCTGTTTCAAAATTTTAAAAAGGGGTGGAGTGGGGGCTGAGGATGTAGCTCAGTGGTAAAGTGCCCTGGACTTGATTATCATTATTGGAGGGAGGAAAGAAGTGAACCTATCCTCTGAAATACTTTGCTCAAAATTCAAGAACTCGGCAACTATTCTATTTTCTGTCACAGAATGACAAAGACTAGAGAACAGAGTCAGGAAATGCACATGTGTATGCTGATCCTGATTCTTAATACAGACTTAGTTTTTGAGTATGTATCTTTATATAATCAAATCACTTATTTATAATATCTCACATTACTCACCAATATCTCAGATTTCACCTAACATTATATCTGAGTGATATTTTTGTTGGTGGTGGATTTTAGTTTATAGTCAAAATTAATTGGTTGGTTTAGCTTTCACTCTCCCTATCAAAATCGAGATTTTGAATCGTGTGGTTATTTCATTTATAGTTTTCCTTCCTATTCCAATAGGTTTTGTGCATGTATATATGTATTTTTGTTACATGTATGGACCCAGAATGTAGCTCAGTGGCATAGTGCCTGCATGGCAAACATGAGGTCCTAAATCCATCTCTCCACTTCTATTATTCAGCTTTTATTTTACTCTATATATTTTACTCACATACAAAACCTACACAGTATTTAAGCTCATGTATCTGACTTATTTCACTTAACATAAAGTCTCAGGGGGGCTGGGGAGATAGCTCAGTAGAATAAGTGGTTCCCTGGCAAGGGCAAGGGCCTGAGTTCAATCCCCGGTTCTGTCAAAAAAAAAAAAAAAAAAAAAAAAAAATCACAACAGAGTTATTTGGGCCAGCAAGATAGCTCAGCAGTCTAAAGTACCTGCTTAGGCAAGCTTAGGTAACTGTAGGGATCCCCACCACCACATGCTGCACCAGCCCCACCCCCAGGGCAGGCTGAGCCAGCCATAACATACATACGTACACACATACATAAATACACACACACACACACACACACACACACACACACACACACACATAAAGTTTTAAAAATAAATAGTCTCAGGGCCCAGAGAGATAGCTCAGCAGTCTAAAGCACCTGCTTAGGCAAGCATAGGCAACTGCAGGGGGCCTATAAGCTGCTTCTCAGCGGTGTCTTATTTTGCATTTCTCTAATGACTAGTGATGCTGAACAGTTTGTCATGTATTTCTTGCCACGTGTGCTTCTATGAAGTGTTTCATTTCACATGCCCTTTTCCCCACATGGGGCTGGCACGGCATGTGGTGCTGGGGATCAAACCACAGACCCTACACACTTATCTAAACAGGCCATTTAGACCACTACACTATCTTACCAGCCCACATGCTCATCTTTTAATGTGACTCAAAATGTTTAATCTATACAAAAATGGATGCTCAGAAAAACATGCTCTTCTGTCCTTACTACTCTATTTCCTTTCCCTTCAGCCTTTCCATACTGCTCTCAAACTGTATGAAACCAATCTCGTTAGCTGTGACTTCTGTTTTTTGTTTTTCTTCTCTGTGTGTATTTATGTGTGTGTGTGTCTGTGTGTCTGTGTGTGCGCGCAGGGTCTCACTATGCAGCTTGAACTTATAGTGATCCTCCTGTTTTCAGCCTCCCTAGTGCTGGATTACAGGCATGTGCCACCATGCCCAGACTCCGTGTTTGTTGTTGTTGTTTGTTTTTGTACAAATCAGCAAATATAGATTGTTTTAAACTTCCTTTTTCTTACACAAAAGCTGGCATAATAACCCAAATGTGGGGGCTGGAGAGATAGCTCCATGGCACAAGTGTTTGCCTGGCAAGGGCAAGGTTGTGAGTTTGAATCCTGGTCCTGAAAAAAAAAAAAAAAAAAAACCGCCCAAGTGTGGTGGCACATGCCTGTAAATTCTCAGCACTTGAGAGGCTGGAGCAGGAAGGTCATCCACAAGTTCACCGCTAACCTGAGCTAAACAGTGAGTTCAAGGCCAGTCTGAACTACACAGCCAGATCTTGTCTCAACTGCCCCCTTCAAAGTGTGACACTCTTGCACTCTTGCTTTTTTTAAACACTATATCCTAGAAATTACTTTGTATTGGTGCTTAAGAGGTCTCTCTCATGGGGCCAGCAAGATAGCTCAGAGGTCTAAAGTGCCTGCTTAGGCAAGCTTAGGCAACCGCAGGAATGAGGTTCGATCCCTAGCACCACATGCTGCGCCAGCCCCATCCCCAGGGCAGGCTGAGCCAGCCATACATAAATAATGTTTATCCTAAGTAAGAAATATCTATTAAAAAAAAAAAAAAAGAGGTCTCTCTCAGAAGAAGGAAACATGGCAGATAAGGCAGGGGACAGCAGAAAGAGGAAGGTGAGAGTGACATGGTTTCAGAGTCCACAAAGGCTTTTAATGGATTTCTTGTCATTTGCTATTTAACAACAGAAATTTTAAAAAAAATTAAAAAGATGTCACTCTCATTCTATTTTACAACGGTGCATTATATATTTTATTGTATAGATGTACAACTGTTTAGCTATTTAGATCGTTTTGCACTATTCTTGTGATTATAAACAATCATATAATGAATAAATAAACTTTGTGTAAGTACTTTTGTAATGTGGGAGGTTTATCTTCAGGCTTAATCCTCAGAAGTGACACTGCGATTCCTAAAATTATTTTTAAATTTTAAATAAAAATATTGTTGGGTACCACACATCTGTAATCTCACCACTTGGGAGACATAGGCAGGAGGACTGCCTATGAGTTTTAGGTCACCCTGGGCTATATATTGTAAGTTCAAGGGCAGCCTGATTTACACAGTGAAACCTTATCTCAAAAAAATTTTTTTAATTTAATAAGCAAACACATATATACAAACTGTCACACACAACTACAGTATATCTTCTGTATTCACAAATACACACGTATCAGTCAGTGCTTGCTACAGATGCAAGATACACAAATATATAAGGATTTACAAGATAGGTTTGCTTTTCTTTATTTGCTACTTTTTGCCTGTCATAACCATTTGTGCTATCTGATGCCTGTCTGCTGTGCCTCTCTTTCTTAGAGCCAATGGATTATGTGAGCTAAATAAACTTTTCTTCCCTTAAAAAAAAAAAAAAAAAAAAAAGGTTTGCAATGGCCACCTGCAGAGTCAGGTGTGGAAGCATGCAAAAGGGGTGTCTTGTGCTAGAGATCCCAAGAATGCTTGGAGTTCACTGTAGTGTCCATGAGAGTCCATATCAGGAGGCAAAGGATCTATGCTGGAGGCTGAAGAGTCTACTTAAGCCAGCAGATGATGCCCAAAGTCAAGGTGAAGAAAAAGAATTGAGCCTTCCTTTATTTCCCTTTATCCTATGCAGGTGACAAGCTTATTGGTTAGTGTCACTCACGCTCAGGATAGGTCTCTCTTCAGTAAATCCTTTCAGCCACACCAGTAACTATGCTGATCCAATTTAGATACTTTTTTTTTTTTTTTTTGTCTTTTTGAGACAGGGTCTCACTATGCAGTTCAGGCTGGCCTTGAACTCACTTTTGTAGCCCAGGCTGGTCTCAAACTCACAACGATCCTCCTGCCTCAGCCTCCTGAGTGCTGGTAGATACTTCTTTCTTAAATTGACACAGTTAACTATTATATGTATCCACGTATTTTTTATTACTGAGAACAACTATAATTACTGAAGTGCTACAGGAAAACTTGTTTCAACCTCCAAAATATACAAAACTTACCCAACATTCCCACTGGCCCTAATGCAGTCTGAATCAGTTACCATCAGCATTTGTTGGCTCGCTATTCCAACATTCTCTAAATTCATCTCTCTGTTTCAATTCATGTCTCTCTGTAATTCAGCTATGGCAGAATAACCAGAATGTACTTTGTATTGTGCAAATCAGACAAGTCCAATTCTTAGCTTAAGATATTCCAAAGGCTTCCCATAGTACTTATATCTGAGTTGCAACTATTATCTTTTACCAAGCCTACATGATGTTAACCATGACCTACAGAAACCCTATATGACCTGATATTTGTCTACCTCCATCCTCATTTTCCACTCTCTTCTTCATGGACTATTATCTAGTCAGACTTATTTTGCTTTCTCTTTCTCAAACTTGTGATTAATAGAGGACTTTTGTATTGGTTGTTCTTCCCAGTTTGGAATGTTCTGCTCCCAGGTCTTCTACTTTTAACATTCATGTCTCAGTTCAAAGTAACCTCTTCTGAGAGAATGTGCACCACCACAGTTAATATAGCAATCTGGTGCTGAGCATGGCGGCACACACCTGTAACCCCAGCACTCTGGAGGCTAAGCATGAGGATCAGTGTGAGTTCGAGACCAGTCTGGACTACAAAGTGACCTCAAGGCCAGCCTGAACTGCATAGTGAGACCCTGTCTCAAAAAGACAAAAAAAAAAAGGCTAACCATGTATGGTGGTGTGCGCCTGTAATCCAGCACTTGGAAGGTTGAGGGAAGAAGTTCATGAGCTGAGGGCCGCCAGCCTTAGTTACCTGCCTTCAAGGCCAGGACTGTACTACATCACAAGATTGTCTAAAAAGAAGGATTTTTTGTTTTTGTTTTTGCTTTTGCCTGGCTTAGGCTGCCATAGTGCTGGGTGTGGAGATCGAACTGCTGTCCCCTGTGCCTGACTGGGCTTGCCCGCGCAGGTGCTTAAACCACTGAGCTAAAAGCCCTCAACTATCTAAAAAGAAAAAGTCTTTATTATGGAAGTAGTTGGATCCCCCCAAGAAACAGTTCAAGGCTTCCAAGATTTCTATACCATAACTTTGTGAATTAACAAATGTTCCTTATTGTGTGTTCCCACAACAATCTGGATTGTCTTTATATTTGTATTTATCACATTGTGCTGGAATTTTCTGTTTGTCTCTCTTAAAAGTTCCTTAATACCATGAGCTCTGCATCTTCAACTTTGCATCCCAAATGCCTCTACAACATGAAACCCATATCCTCACAGTATATGTTTAATGAATCAGCGGTGAATATAACTCAAATATATACATTCACACACTCTCATAGTAAAGGTATATGTGAATAAAGTAGCTTTTTCCAAACTACTTTAAGGCTGGATCCTTAGCCTTAAAGAAATCTATAAATGATTTATCTTAAGATAAATCAACAGCAAAGCCAAAAGTAGAATAAAAAATACATTCAGACTTTGTATGATGACACTAGACTGGGTGTTTTCAAAGCTAGACCTGAGGAAAAAAGGAAAATGCTCTAATCTTCTGACTAAATAAAAAGTATCTACCTCTGCAAGAAAACAATTAAACTACTGTCTTTTAAAAAGGTGAGGAGAAAGGTGACACTAAGGTAAGGAGAGTGCCAGTAACTGGTGACTAAGAAATAATACAAACAGTACACTGAGTTTATGAAATGTATGTGTATCTGAACTTTCTTCAAATTAAAGTCGGGGCTGGGGAAATAGCTCTGTGGCACAAGTGCCTGCCTGGCAAGTGCAAGGTCGTGAGTTTGAACCCCAGTCCCGCAAAAAAATAAAAATAAAAAATAAAAAACAAATTAAAGAAAAGATTATTATAATTAAGGATGGGGATGTTGCACAATGGCAAAACACTTCTCTAGCATGCACAGGCCCTGAGTTCTAGCCTTAGTCTGTCTTTATTTTCATTTAATACCTTAGATTTCTGAATGACCCCACTGTTCCAAATAAGTACCAACATAGTAACAGTGAAGTCAGAGCACACACTTGTCTCTCTTGCTTAACATACTGGGGCTGATCCTGCTCCTTGATGCTCAACCAGTGTATCCATATTTATTCATTAGGTATGCATCTGAAGAAACATTTTGTGTCATGGGGTGAAAAAAAAAAAAACATGCTTCTGCAGTAAGGTCCTAGAATGAGATTTAGGCAAGACATCACACCAGCCAAGAGAGTGAGACGTGCTCTCCAAAGATCCTCAGGTGCAGAAGCAAGAGTCCACGCTCAGCTTCTTTAGCCTTACAGCCATACAGCAGCCACTGCTGCCTGGATGCACTAGAACAGATGGCCTCTCTCTCTGGATCTCCAGTCTAAACTGTAAAATTTGGTGCCCAAGAAAACCCCAATTTCTGGCAGAACAAATATGACGTTCCAAAGGTCTACACTTTGACCACAGTCACCTGCAGGTCCTATCACAATGGCAAGGCATTTAGTTACCATTAACTTTTAAAAAGTTAATACAGTATTCCTAGAAAAGTAAAAAGGGTAACCTGACAGATTTCTTGGCCTTTGTTAGAGAAAAGGCCAAGTGAATATTTCAGAAACAAAACTTTATGAAATTTGTTTCCAACCAGGCATGGTAGTGTATAATCCCAGCACTCAGGAGGCTAAGGCAGGGGGATTGCCGGTTAAGACCAGCCTAAGCTGTATAGTGAGTTCAGGATCAGAATGAACTAAATAATGAGACGTTGTTTCAAAAAAACAAAACAGCAAGCACAAGGTCCTGAGCTTGATCCCTGGTACCAAAATAATAGTCTTCACACATGCACGCACGCACACAAAACATTATTTCCTCAGCTCTTCCTGTAAGATCATGTGAATATTATTTCAGAAACAAACACAGATTAAATTTACTTCCTCAAAGGGCCAGCCAAACAGCTCAGTGGATTAAAGTAACTGCAAGCAGGCACAGGGGCCGGGGAGTGCATAATCCCAGCACTTGGAAGGCTAAGGCAGGAAGATTACCAGTGAAGACCAGGCTAGGCTGTACAGTGAGTTCAAATCAGCATGAACTAAATAATGAGATGGAACGCACTGAGACAGCAATTGAGACTGGGCATGGTGTCGTGCGCCTATAATCCCAGCTCTTGGGAGGCTGTAAACAGGCAGATTATGAGTCTGATCTAGTAGTGAGACCCTGAACACCCTGTAGACCCTTCCCTAAAAAAATACAAAAAAAAAAAAAAAGCACCAATAGGGCCAGCTAGATAGCTCAGCAGACTAAAGCACCTGTTTAGGCAGCCGCAGGGACCGGGATTCGATCCTTGGCATGCCTATGCCATGCTGGCCCCATCTCTGGAACTTGCTGAGACAGGCAACTGAGACTGGGTATGGTGGCGCACACCTCTAATCCCAGTGTTTGGAAGGTTGCAAACAGGAGGATCAATCACTAGGAGTCCAATCTGTGAAGTGAGACCCTGTGACCCTGTACTAAATACTTTTTTTTTTTTAAAGTTTATTTTACTTTCTTAAACCACATTTGTTTTGTTGGGTTACGACCGGTTCAGCCTTCCCTGGGGGTTGGGGAGCCGGGCAGCATGTGGGGCCTGGGATCGAGCTGAGGTCCCTGCGGTGGACTAAACTCCCCGACATAGGCGCTTCAGACCGCTGAGCCATCTCACCAGCCCTAAATACACTTTTAAAAAAGAAAAAAAGCACCTATAATTCTAGCTACTTAGGAGGCTGAGGCAAGAAGACCACCAAGTTCAAAGTTAGCCTAATTTGCAAAGCCTTTCTCAAAAAAAGGCTAGGAGTCGTACTAAATGCCTGTTTTCCCAGCACTCAGGAGACTAAGGAGGACTACTACAGGTCTGAGGCCAGCCTGGGTTATAAAGTGAGTTTAAAGCCAGCTTGAACTGAATAGTGAAACTGTCCCAAAAACACAACGATATAATAAAATGAGATTGAGATGTGACTCAGTGGTAGTACACTTGCTTAAAATTGCAATCCTCCTACTTTAGTCTCCCATAGTGCAGTTACAGTGGTCCCTCATTTATCTCAGAGGTTGTGTTCCAGAAACCCTGTGATAAGTGAAAATTAGTAAAATGGCAACATCATATATATATATATATATATATATATATATATATATATATATATACATATTCGTAAAACTACATAATTTGGGAGGGTTGAATTGTATTTTAGGGAAGGTTTATTTTTTGTTTTTGGTGTGGCGGACCAAACCCAGGGCTTCCAGCTTGCTAGGCAAGCATTCTATCACTGAGCCAAACCCCCAGCCCCTAACTATGTAATTTTAACAACATATTTTGTGTATTCTGTACAGCACTGCAAAATCTCACGATACAGCAAAAAAATCTGCAATAAATAATTTAGATTAAGCCGGGTGTGGTGGCACACACCTGTAATCTCAGCACTTGGGAGGCTGAGACAGGAGGATCAGTGCGAGTTTGAGACCAGCCTGGGCCACAGAAGTGAGCTCAAGGCTAGCCTGAACTGTACAGCCTGTCTCAAAAAGACAAAAAAAAAAGTTTTAGATTAATATTTTTTGAAAGCCCAAGAAACAGTGGGTCTGTGAAAGTCAACCACAAAATAGCGAGGGACTACACTATATGCATATGTTACCACGTCTTGTTTATATTGATTTTTATAGCTATAAAATCTCAGTTCAAAAAGCTCAAAAAACTACCTCTTGTGTTAAAATGTAAAACATAAGACAACTAGGAAAATCTAGGCAACTCTGTATTTGGCTGAATTTTGCAACAACACCATAAAAGCATGATCCATGGGGGAAAACTGGTAAGTTGGACTTTATTAGAATGCAAAATTTGTGAAAGACACTGTTAAAAATCAAAAGTCAGGTATTTCATTGTTGGAGTGGGAGTTTATAGTTAAGCAAGAAGAGTTTGGAATGAGTTATAAATACCAGTATAAATTCATGTTTGGCTAAACACAGAGTGGGTTATATACAGAAACAATATAGACATTGTATATACACTGGTTAGTATGCACACATATTTCCTTGTTCTGTCAACTGAGAGGATCTAGAAGTAGATATTCCAGTAGCACTGAGTGTACAAAACACCCAGATTTTGGGTTAATGCCACTCTCCAGCAAAAGGATCCAGATTTCACTGGAGAAATGACTGATTTTAGCACTCAGACAAAAAATACGCAAGATAAACCTTGAACATCTTTGTACCAGAAAGCAAGAAAGTGTACACATACATTCTCTCCTTCCTTTCCCTGTCTCTTCTTTCCCTTCTTCTCCTTCTCCCTCCCACCTCTCTTTATGGTGGTGCAGCATGTCTATAATTCTAGTCCTCAGGAGGGTGAGACAGGTAGAATGTTGTAAACTCAAGGTCAGCCTGTGCACTACACAGTGAATTTAAGGTCAATCTGAGATACACAGTGAGACCTCCCACATCTCAAAAACAATAATGAAAAAGCCAGGAGTGCTGGTACACGCGTAAACTCCCAGTAGGATTGCTTTGGCCAGCCTGGACTACTTAAGGAGAATTCAGAGCCAACCTGAACTACAAAGTGAGTTTCTGTTTCAAAAAATAAACAGGCTGGAGATATAGCTCAGTGGCACAAGAACCTGCCTGGCAAATGCTACCACACCTGGCTTTCTTAAAAATAAATAAAATAAAATAAAATAAAAATAAATTAACTATCTCTGTCTTCAAATGCTTAAACAGGGCAGGGGAAATAGCCTAGGGGTACAAGTGCCTGCCTGGCAAGTGCAAGGTCCCGAGTTCAATCCCTGGTTCTCAACAACAACAACAAAAAAACTTAAATGTTTTTGTTTTTGAGACAGGGTCTCACTATGTAGCTCAGGCTGGCTTTGAACTCACTATATAGTCCAGGCTGGCCTCCAACTTGCAGTGATCCTCCTGCCTCAGCCTCCAGAGTGCTGGGAAAACAGGTGTGCACTCGGCTGTGTGTAACGTTCTCCCCTGTGAAGAAGTAACCTTAACTGCCGTGAGGGAAATATGGGCGATGACCTCTCTGGCTTTTTTAGGCTGAAAGGGGTCATAGCTGGGAACCGGCAGTCAGAGATACTCTCCAGAGGTTCTACCTAAAGGCCCTCAAGAGATACCAGGCATTTTTATCTTGGGTAGGTGGAATCACTTTAAATCGGGAGAAGATACAGCCAAAGGAATAATTAAATATACATGGACTAAATATCAGTGGAATAATTATGAATACGGTTAAAATTATTTTTACCAACAGTAACGGACAAGCTGTGAGAGAACAGTGACATCTACAAACTAGTTTATTTGTATATTGTTGAACTCAAGCTTGTAATATATTTGTAAAAACTAGTCTTAGTGTAAATTGGATTAATAACCAACCTATCTCAGTTACAGTTAAAGTAAGATGTCTTTTAAAGTCTGTTTCTTTTGAGGTATGATGACTGAAAGGAAAGTCAGGGTTAGAGAAAAACAAAGAGATTAGTGCCAATGTCCAGCAATAGGCTGGGTTTTCTTTTGGTCACGATTTCTCAGGGCTCCTCCTTGGGGATGACAGAGACTGTCTGGCCAGAGGGAGCAGGCAGGCCCAGTGCCCTTTAGTCCTACTGGACCATTTGGGAAGCTGAGTCTGAGCTCTGGGGCCTTTGCCTCAGAGTGCAGTCTCACTTCTAAGCAACTGCTTTAGCAGTCAAGGCATGGTTTGTGGGCTCTTAAGACAATCCCTCTTATTTTGGCCTGGCTTCCGACAGTCATAGCAGGTGAACTCTATCATTGTTGAGCTCTTCTTGGAGCCAAGAGAATCAGACCTTTGAATTTATTTTTGAGACCGCAACAAGGCAGCCGTTTTTTAATCTCTTTTGTTTTTTCTCCCAGTCCCAATTATAGGAATTTAATTTCTTAGTGTCCTATAAAGTATTAAGTGTATTTTTTCATCAATTGGAGATTTTGTTTCAGGATGTTTACAATTACTCATTTTCTGGGTTTTATTCGTCGAGCTGGTACCCAAATTACTTCTCCCATATCTGTAATAACACAAGCAAAACCTCTCTTCCCCACCTCTGGATAACTCCTAGAACCCACTGATCAATATCATTTAGAAAGAAAACAGGCTGTTGCAAAAGGACACTCACTTCCTTTGTCCAATGACGGTCTGCCGCTGAAGATCCATCTGGCAGCCGATTTAAGAAATTTAATATGAATAAAGCTTTTTGTATTATTAACCTTGGTGTATTCATATGTATTCCCATACCATTCCCCCCTTTTTGTGTAATAAGCATCTCTTTTAAACTTCTATTACCTCGTTTTATAATTGCTTGACCTTGAGGGTTATAGGGAATACCTGTAATATGATTAATGTTCCAATGTTTAAAAAAGTTTTTTAAAACTTTACTAAGACAGGCAGGTGCATTATCAGTTTTAATCTGATGTGGGACTCCCATTACATTAAATGCTTCTAACAAATGTTGTATGACATATTGACCCTTTTCACTGGGTAAAGGGGTAGCCCATCAAAAACCTGAAAATGTGTCTATGGACATATGAACATATTGTAATTTTCCAAAAGAAGGAATATGAGTGACATCCATCTGCCACAGCTGACCGGCTGCATTTCCTCTTGGATTTACTACTTGAGGAAAGTGATGGCCTTGTAGAGCACTGCATTGTAAGCAAGAGTTTAAGACATGTTGTGCCTGTTTGTGTGTGATACTAAATTTATGGATAAGTCCTTGTTTATTAGTATGAGTGGAAGCATGGAAATCCATGGCAGCTTGAATATTATAAGTAACGGATCTATCTGTTCATTTCCTGTTGACATAGGGCCAGGCAATGCAGTATGAGCTCTAACATGCGGAATGAAAAGAGGCTGATTTCTATTTCTGATAAGAAGTTGCAGCATAGAAAATAACTGTATCAATTCTGAACCATCTATAATTAAGGTAGCAGTTTTTCTTTCTTATACTGTATGTTTAGCGTACTGGGAATCAGTTACAAGATTTAATGGATCAGAGCAATCTTGAAGTAACATAACAATGGCAGCTAACTCTGTCTTTTAAACAGAGCGAAAAGGGGTTTGTTCAATTCTAGTTTTAGGACTCGTATATTCTGCCATGCCAAGTTTATTGGTGTCAGTAAAAAATGTATCTGCTTTAGGAATAGGTTTAGTTTTAACAATAGAAGGTAATACCCATCAGGTTCTTTTAAGAAATTGAAGGCGTTTATTTTGGGGGAAATTATTGTGAATGTCACCCAGAAAGTCTTGTAAATCAAGTTGTCATTTATTTGAAAGTTTGTATTGACATAGAATTTCTTGTTGAGTAAGTGACACTATAATTTGTTGGGGATCTGTGCCAGTAAGATGGCAAAGTCCTAATCTACCTTTAGTAATAATTTTACAAATTTTATCTAGATAAGTGGATAACCTTTTCTGTTCTTTCTTAGGTAAAAATAAACCATTTTAAAATACGATCTTTCTGTCAAAAGATACCAGTAGGTAAGTGTTGTGCACAACCTTTGTAATCCCAGCACAGGGGAGACTCAGGGAAGAGGACCACAAGATGTGTGAGGCCAACCTGGGCTATACAGAAAGGTGGTTTTTTTTTTTTTTTTTTTTTCCAGTTTTTGTCTTTTTGAGACAGGGTCTCACTATGCAGGTCAGGCTGGCCTTCAGCTCCCTTTTATAGCCCAGGCTAATCTGGAACTCGCACTGATCCTCCTGCCTCAGCCTCCCAAGTGCTGGGATTACAGGTGTGCGCCACCATGCCCAGTTACACAGAAGGTTTAAGGTGTGTCTGAACTACACAGTCAAAACAAAACAAAACAAAAACAAGAGCCAGGTGTAGTGCTCCATACCTATGATCTCCGCACTTGAGAGACTGAGGCATAAAGACTGCCAGAGCTCAGGTTTGAGGCCAGGCTGGGCAATATATTAACTTCCAGGCCATCCTAGACTACATAACAATATACTGCCTAAAAAAAAAAGGAGAAAACTTAAAACCAGCCAGCCAGGTGTAAAACTTAATGCCAGGATTACAAACAACTAAATTAGGTAAAAATATTATAGTCAAGGACCAGCCAGATAGCTCAGCCAACTAAGGCACTTGCTTAGGCAGGGTGCAGCAGCTGGGTTCCATTCCTGCATGCAATGCCAGCCTTGCCCCTGGGCACGCTGAGAGGACAACTGAAACTGGGCATGGTGGTATACGCCTGTAATCCCAGCTCTTGGGAGGCTGAACACAGGCAGATCACTGTGAGTCCAATCTACATAGTGAGACTGGTACAGACCCTGTAGACTCTGCATTAAATTAAAAAAATTAGGCAGTCAGACAAGGTTAGGCCCTCAAGTGTCAAAACAAACGATAAAAACATAGGCTGGAGTTGGTGGTGCATACCTGCAATCCCAGCATTCAGGAGGCTGAGGCAGGAAGATCGAGGCTAGCCTGAGCCTTACAGGAGAACCTGTCTCAAAAAGACCAAAAAAATCCTATAACTGAGGCACACCTGTCAAAGGTCAATCCTCAAGATAAAGACAAGAGTTACATGCCTCCCCAAGATATAAATAATACTGTAATTAATGTCACCTGATCTGATAAGTCTAAATCTCAGTCACTCAGGTGGGTGACCTAAACCTCTAAATCCATCTATTTCTAAAAATATCTTTGTTCTCTCTATATAACCTTCCTATATGACCTGTTTCCCTTTTTGGTCAGTATTATCTAAGCTGCTTTTTTTTTTTCTTTTTTCTGAAGCAGGTTCCTGCTATCTGCTATGCAGTCCACGCCAGCCCTGTCACAGTAATACTCCAGCTTCAGCCTGCAGAGTGCTGGGATTACAGGCATGCATCACACCCATTTATACTTGTAATCTTATGGGGTAATCACAGTTTTGGCCCAAATATACTCACCTCCTGATTTTAGACCCACCTCATGATTTTACTCTATAAAATAGTTTCAAAAGAGCAGGCTCATGGCAACTCTTATTTCTCAAGAGCTATCTCTAAATTCTTCCTAGGGCTGGGGAGATAGCTCAGTAGACTAAGCACCTGAATGCCAAGCACAGGGGGTCCTGAGTTCAATCCCTAGAAGTAAATAAATAAATATAATAAATTTCTTCCTACTCTTAACCTCCATTGTTTCTTAAAACTTATTCTTCAATTTCAAAAAACACAAACTCATCATATCTGACACCTAACAAGTTGAGATTTACACTTCTCCCCTTATGTTACCAGTACTCTGAAATTCTGAGGCCAGGGGATCATGAATTATACCACACCCTGAGGTACACAGGGAGACCCTTTCCCAAAGAACAATAATAACTTTTTTAAAAACCAGGCAAGATGGCATACTCCTATGATCCCAGCAGATTAGGGAAGCTGAAATACAATCATCAAAACTTTGGGCCCAGATCAACAAAACCCTCTCTCAAAATAAAGAATAACAGGGCTGTAGATGTAGCCCATTGTGCAGGCTGGTGCTCATTTCCCAGCAACACACACAGACACACAGCCTAAGAAAACTGTCTATAGATTAAATTACTAAAAATAAACAGCAAAAAACTCCAAATTGAGTTTAATTTATAATTCTGATAATATGAAATGCTGATTACTTAAATCATAAAAACTCAATCATTTAAACTAAATGATTGCCTGGCTTTTAAAAAAGTTATTATTTTTTTCTTAGGAAAGAAAGGGTCTTCCTGTGTACCTCAGGGTGTGGTATAATTCATGATCCCCCGGCCTCAGAATTTCAGAGTACTGGTAACATAAGGTGAGAAGTATAAATCTCAACTTGTTAGATGTCAGATATGGTGAGTTTGTGTTTTTTGAAATTGAAAAATAAATTTTAAAGTACCAAAGCGTAAAACTGGAGCTTGACCTCTTGTTGACAGTCCCTTCAAATTCCTCCTAGTGGCTCAGCAGGTGAGGAATTCATGGAATTCAGGTCTTCAAGGTCTAACAAGCACTGTGGTTAAACCTCTCAGTCAATACCAAATTACCTGAGCAATGCTGGCTGATCATCTAACTGCTTGAAGCCTTCTATCTTTTCTTTACAACTGCAATTACTTTTAATTTTGAGAAGTGCAATTAGTGCCTATAATAAATTAGTTATCAGAAATGTGAAAGAGTATAAGTTAGTCATTAGAAACGCAGCGACAGGGAGGGGGGAGTGGGGAGGGGGGCCCAGGGAGACAGCTCCAGCTGTGAGTTTGGACCCCTGCTCCACCAAAAAAAAAAAAAAAAAGATGCAAGGCCAAGCTGGGCGTGGCGGTGCACGCCTGTAATTCCAGTACTTGGGAGGCTGAGGCTGGACTATCGGTGTGAGTTGAGACCAGCCTCGGCTACAAAAGTGAGCTCAAGGCCAGCCTGAACTGTACAGCAAGACCCTGTCTCAAAAAAAAAAAAAAAATGCAAGGACAAACTGGTCAAAAATGTGATTATCATTTAAAGCTAATGGATTACCACCCACAGATTTCTTTTAAACCGCCTAATCCTCTTGCAGGCACGGATAATGAGGATCAGACTTCCCTTGAGGGCAAATGAGCATTTGCCTGGTATTCTCCCAAGTGACTACAGCACAGAAGAGCCAAGGATGCTGCATTCCCTCCTGAGTTTGCACCAGAGAGGAATCTGCAAACCTGGTTCTAAAAATAGGAGATTTCTGGTGAGACAGTTCAGCAGCATAGACACCTGTCTGACAAATTCAGGATCCCAACTTCGATCTCCAGTAATAATAATAATAATAATAATAATAACAATAATAATAATAATAATGGGGGCTTTCAGGTTTGCTCAGAGGTTTAAGCCCCTGTGCAGCAATCCCTGTCAGGCACAGGGGACAGCGGTTCAATCCCCACCCAACCTTAAGGCAGCCTGAGCCAAAAAAAAAACACTGGGCAGGGGAGGTAGCTCAGTAGAATAAGCACTTGCCTGGAAAGTGCAAGGTCCTGAGTTCAATTCCTAGTACCACAAAAAAAAAAAAAAAAAAAGATAATACCGATAATGATAATAACAATAGTAATAAAGGGAGACTGCACAGATCAACATTCTTTGACTTCATCAGTAAACTACTCCCAGTTAAAAAACCAAATTCAAATGACATACTACTTAAGGAACTATTATAAAGAAATTAAGTGGGGCTGGAAAAGGTGTGCTCATCTGTAATACAAGCACTTTTGAGACAAAGGCAGAAGGCTCACTGCAAGCTGGAGTCCAGCCTGGACTACATAGGGGGTTCAAAGGGCCATCCAGTTGGTGGATGTGGTGGATGTATGGACCAGGGTTCAATACCCAGCATGCTGTGCCGGCCCCACCACCAGGGCCCACTGAGATAGTGACTGAGACTGGGCAAGGTGGGGCATGCAATCCCAGGACTTGGGAAGTGGAAAACAGGAGGATCCCTACAAGTCTGATTTGTGTAATGAGACTCTGTAGACCCTGCACTAAGTACATAAAAACATACCTAAGGGATTCAAGGTCAGCCTAAACTACATAATGATACCCTATCTCAAGAAAAAAAGATTACAAAGACCTTGGGGTTAGGACTGATGGATTTCTGAGCAAATAATGAATGTTCTAGATCAAAGCTCCTTTAAGAATACTTGATCAACTGCATTTTCGATACACCCAATGGATACATACACAATAGCCTGACATCTGTTGAGTTCCTATTGCAACTGCTGGAATAAAATGGGCAGGCTAGCAAAACGTAACAATACTAGAGAGAGAGAGATCAGGGAGAAAGTCTGTGATTTCAGAACATAATTCCTGACAAAATTAATTTCTACTTACCCTGAGCTAGTTTGCTTTTAGTTTTGTTTTTTTACCATGAACTTCACTCAGAATCTTGTGCTTGCCAGGAAGACCCTTATGCCACTGAGCTGTCTCTACAGCCCTGAGCTAGAATTTTTTTTTTTTTTTTTTTTTTTTAGGACTGGGGTCCTAACTCATGACCTTGTACTTTCCAGGCAGGCACTTGTACCACAGAGCTATCTCCCCAGCCTCTTTTTTTTTCTTTTTTTTTTTTTTCCCAAGC
>PVKN010002528.1:0-23157 GCA_004027915.1 Capromys pilorides | reverse complement strand
ATGCAGCTAAAGCGGGAGGATCACCAGAAGAATTTGAGGCCAGCCTGGGCTGCATAGTGAATTGAAGGCCAGCCGGGCTGAACTACACAGCAAGACCCTGTGTCAAACACGCAAACACACACACACACACACACACACACACACACACACACACAGAACGTATGTATCTAACTCAATCATGCACTGTAGAATCAGCATTGTACCACAGTTGCATGATTTTTTTTTCCCTGAGAATTGGCTATTGAACCTAGGGCAGGGCTGGGGAGATAGCTCAGTAGAATAAGTGCTTGCCTGGCAAGCACAAGGGCCTGAGTTCAATCCCGTTTCGCAAAAACAAAACAAAACAAAAATACAAAATGAACCTAGGGCCCTTTGCACTGATGTACATCCCCAGCACTTTTAAATTTTTTTCATTTTGAGGCACAGTTTCACTAAATTGTCTTGACAGGGACTCAAACATGCAATCTTCCTGCCTTAGCTTACCTCACTCAGGTAGACACTGTGGTTGTGACTTTTTAAAACATTTATTTTAAAGCCTTATAATATACTTTGGTCTACAAGATCAATTATGTTAGTGTCTATATTATACATCATGTAAAAGATTGGTATGCTCGTAATTCTACATGGAAACCAACTGTTAGGTAGATTCACTCAAAAGTCAATAGCATGAATAACAAACTTGCTGAGAGAGAAACTAGGGAAAAAACATCACTCACAATAGCATTTTTTTTAAAAAAAAAAAAACCTACAAATAATCTAAGAAAACAAAGACCTTAACGTTGAAGACTACAGTACTCTGAAAAAGGAGATGGAAGAAAATATCAGAAAACGGAAACTAGGCACGGTGGCACATGCCTGAAATCTCAGCACTCAGGATTCTGAGACCAGAGAATCACTGCAAGCTTTCTACCAGCCTAGGCTGCACAGTGGCTCACAGCCAGCCTGAACTGCACAGGGAAATCCTGTTTCAAAGACAAAAAAAAAAGGTAAAGATACCTCATTTGTTTCATTTCATTTTAAGATAGGGTCTCACTATGCAATTCAGACTTGCTATGTAGCCAAGTCTGGATCAAACTCACAAGAGGTCCTCTTGCCTCAGCCACCTGAGTGCTGGGATTACAGGCATGACAGCCACCATACCTGGGAAGATACCCCTCATTTTTGGGTAGGAAGAACCAATATAGTGAAAATGGCCATTCTTCCAAAATTATTATATAGTGGGCCAGCCAGATAGCTCAGTGGATTAAAGCGCTTGCTTAGGCAAAGCACAGGGACTGGGTGCTGTGCTAGTGCCGGTCCTGCCCCAGGGGTGCACTGAGCTGTTGAGACCAGGCATGGCGGCACCCACCTGCAATCCCAGAGCTTGGGAGACTGACAATAGGAGGATCACTACGAATCTAATCTGTACAGTGAGACCCTGCAGACACTGTACTAAATACATTAAAAATTATTATACAGATTTAATACAATTTTTATCAAAATATCTCACAGAAGTAGAGAAAACAACCCTGAACTTCATCTGGAACTTAAAGGGACCTAGAACAGTAAAGCTAATTCTGGGTAACAAAGGTAAAGCACAGGAGGCATTACAATCCCTGGCTTGAAATTATACTACAAAGCTATGCAATAAAATCAGCATGGATCATCAGGACACGGTGGCATACACCTATGATCCCAGCACTCAGGAGACTAAGGCAGGAAGGTCATTGCAAGTTCAAGACCATACTTGACCACAAAGTGAGCTGAAGGCCAGCCTGAACTGCATAGTGAGTCCCTGCCTCAAAAAGACAAAAGTAAATATTTAAAATCACACTGAAATTCCATCTCACTCCAAAAAGAATAGGTATTATCAAGCAATCAACCCAACAAATGTTGCAGGGCTGTTTGTGGAGATGGAGGGAAGAAACCCTTCTTCTCAACTGTTGGTGCGAGTGCAGACTGGTGCAATCACTATGGATGGAAATCAGTGTGGAGAGTCCTCAAAACACAAAAACTAGAGGTTCCATTCAACCCAGCCATTTTGCTTCTTGGTATCTTCCTGAAATAATTAAGAGCATCACACTACATAGCTGGGAACATAGGTCAGTGGCACAGCACCTGCCTGGCAAGCATAAGGTCCTGAGTTTGATTCTCAGTACAAAAAAATACTACCATGTTTATAGTGGCACAATTTGTAACAGTTAAATTTTGCAACCAGCCCATGCCCATCACCTGATAAGTGGATAAAGAAAATGTTAGGGTTTTTTTATACAATGGAGTAAATACTCTGCCATAAAGAAGTTTCCAACATTTCTAGCTAAATGGATTCATCTTGAGACATACTCTAAGTGAAACAAATCACACATACATGTCTAAATACCAAATTGTTCCCGTGATATGAGAAATCAAAAGAGTAAATAAGGACCAAAATGTATACAACAGTTATTAGGAAACGGGAGGAAAATGTTCAAATGAGAAGTGGAACAAGGAGTGGAGAGAGCAAAAGGAAAGAAGAGACAATGAGAAAAGACCAGACAAAAAACAATGGAAACAAAGTTTTTGTAATAAAGAGGGGAAAAGGGCTTGAAAGGAGGGAAGGGAAACAGGAAAAAAGAAGCATATTGCCTATAATGAAAGTTATTATTATGTATATCTAGAATGTACCAATGAAACTATTTTTAGATATACCAATAAAATTTTTAAAAAACAATGGGTTTGATCAAGTAGCTACTTCCTGCAGTTTGACATACTTTGTTGATGAGAAATTTTGTTTTGATAATTTTTTCCTTTTTTTAGGTGGAGTCTCACTGCAGTGTCCAAGCTGCTCTCAACCCCACAAACTCAAGTGATTGGCCGGGAAGACAGCTCCGTGGCACAAGTGCCTGCCTGGTAAGTGCAAGGTTGTGAGTTCGAACCCTGGTCTCGCAAAAAAATAAATAAATAAATAACTTTCAAGTGATCCACCACAGCCTTTCAAGTAATTAGGAATAAGGGCGAGGAATGTGACTCTGTAGTAAAGCTCTCAATATACTCAAGAACACTGAATATGCAGCACCACAAAATACAGGGTAAATTCAAGGGTGAGGAATGAGGAGCAGTGGCTGTGACTTCAGAGGGGTCAGTGAAAAGGGAGTTATTTGGGGTACTGGAATTGTTCTATATCCTATTAGTGGCTATAGAACAAAAAAATTCATAGGACTACAAAGCGTTGCTTTAATTTTTTGTTTTTTGCCAAACAAGGTCTCACTGTGTAGTTCAGGCTGGCCTTGAACTCATACGTAACCCAGGCTGCCCCTGAACTCCCAGCAATCCCCTTGTCAGTGTCCGGAAGGCTGGGATTATAGTTATGTGCCACCACACCTGGTCTTTAAGTAAATTTTTAAAATCTCAACGCGACTTTTCTGTCAGAAATCTCTTGAACTCTTTAGTCATTGTTAGTCATCGTTATGGGTTTTGTTTGTTTGTTTTTTTTCATCGCTATGGTTTAGCCATATATCCCCCAATACACCTGTGTTGAGAGCTTTGTCCCCAGTATAGAGTTCAAAACTTTCTGTAAGGTGAACAGAGTTCAAGCCCAGCATGGAGTACACAGAAGATTCTGTTAAAAAAAAAAACAAAAAACAAAAAACATTCTGTGTAAAGCAAACAGATCCTGAGGACTCTAACTTACCCAGAAGATTAACCTACAGATGAGCAGATTTGCTAGCATTCTCTAAGGAGAACCAGTGGAAATTTAGAAGGTGGGGCCTAGTAGAAGGGGGTGTAACAGAGAAGAAAAATGGAGGACTATCTTGTGTCTGGTCCCTCTCTAAGTTTTGTTTTATTTTATTGTGTTGTTTTGGCTTGGTTTTTCAGGCAAGATATTGATATGCAGTTCAGGCTAATCCTGAACGCACTATAGGCTGGCTTCCAACTCATACTGATTCTCCTGCTCAGGAGTACTGGGATTACGGGCACGTGCCACCGTAGGAGGCCTCCTCTCTGGCTCTTACTCTACTGCCCAGCACCAAGAGATGCACAGCTGTGCTCTACCATACTCTTCCACTGGACACTGTCTCACCACAGCCCTACAGACAACGGAACCAATGCACTAAATTCCTGAAACTGTGCAAATAGAAAATTTTTCCCCTTTTAAATTGTTATCCTCAGGTACACATTTTGTCAAGTGACCCAAAGCTAACACAATCATCTCTAGAAATTAGTATCTTGACTTAGAAAGGGGTCTAAATCAGAGAGAAGCAATCTGCACTATCAGAGCAACTATTAATGTACTATGCCCACTGCAGCAATACATCAAATCTTTTTTGTTTTCCATCGCTATAGCAGAAGTTTGTAACTCATTTTTGTTTTGTTTTGTTTTGAGACAGGGCCTTGCTAAGTGCTCAAACTGCTCAGGCTTGAACTTGCAATCCTCCTGCCTCATCCTCCCAGTCCCAGGACTATGGTGTGCACTGTTATTCTTGGTTAATTTAAAATTATTTAATCTGGCTGGGGAGATAGCTCAGTGGTATAAGTACCTATTTGGCAAGCACAAAGTCATGAGTTTGATCCCCAGTTCCAAAAAAAAAAAAAAAAAAATTATTTAATCTGAAGATTATAATGCAAAGGCTACTACTCCCTATTATATGTGAGAACAAGTTAAAGAGGAAGTGTGCCGATTTTCTGCCATTCAAAGAGTAGAAGACAAAGACAGACTGTGACTATGGGAAAGGAAGAAGGTCCCTTCAAGAAAAGGGTAGGGCCGGCAAGATGGTTCAGTGGTCTAAAGCGCCTGCTTAAAGAAAGCTCAGGCAACTGCAGGGACTGCAGTTCGATTCCCGGCACCACATGCTGACCACCAGGGAAGGCTGAGCCAGCCACAAAATAAACAAAGAAACAAACAAACAAGCAAAACGAGCAAACAAGTAAAATAAATAAATAAAAAATTTAAAAAAAAAAAGGAAAAGGGTAACTGCCTCTCTCACAAGAAATTCTAGCAGATATTGAATTATCACACACTCACCAACAGACCTTAAACAGCACAAACAAATCAGGAAACGGAAATGGGACAGAGGGCAACAAAAGGTGTCAAAACCTGGGGTATAGGACTGAGAGGTTAAGAGTAGGAAAAATGAGAAGGTAATTATCCCTTACAAGCCTTAAAACTTTGTCTCTGTTCTCTCTTGTATTTATTGAACAGTAAATACTGCTCCTTTACTGTAGGACTTCTTCCTTCAACATATTCTTACGCATATATTTCTTTGAAAATGAATTATTTGTTCCATTAACAATGATAAAGCTCTCAAATGTTTTTGTTTTAATTTCTGAATCAGGGATTGAACTCAGGACATGCACTTGCCAGGCAAATGGTGCACCAGTGAGCTACATCACTGGCCTCTCAAATGTTAATATAAACCAAATGATGGTAATTTATCCCAAAGTATGACAACTCCAAATCATATGGTTCACATGATACATATATCCATGCACAATACACACACACACACACACATGCATGCAGTGGAAGGCTCTCAGATTCAAAAAATTGTCTAACTGAATGAAAAATGTCTGCTTTCTGTAAAAATACTAAATAGGATCACAAAGTAGGGTAAAATTACAATATCTTACAGTCAGCTCCTTCCGATTCAAACCAACACTCAATATTCAAAATAACAAAATAGTCAGGCTTGGTGGTACATGCCTTTAATCCCAGCACTCCTTAAAGCAGGAGGACTCCTGCTGAGTGCAAGCCAGCCTGGGCTAGCAAAAGTTTAAGACCAGTTTGAACTACACAGCAAGACCCTATCTTTAAAATAAATAAATAAATGACAAAAAAGGTGAAGATTTTTTGATTCCTATTTTCAAAAACACCACTGATGTAGTATACCACGAACAAAATTCAGTTCTGTCAGTCATGATTTAATGTTTATTTATTTATTTATTGGGCTGGCTCAGGCTGCCCTGAGGGTCCTCAGAGTGGGTCTGGCACAGCATGTAGTGCTGGGATCCAACCTCATTCCCCTGCACCTTCCTAAGCTTGCCTAAGCAGGCGCTTTAGACCACTGGGCTATCTCATGAGCCCTAATGGTTTAATGTTTAAACATGAAGACTAAAGGATTAAAACAACCTAGAGTCAGGTGGATAATGATTTCAAGCCCTGCCTGTTAAAAGGACCCTGTCTCACCACAAAAAATACAAACAGCTAGGAACATAGCTTAGTGCAAAAGCCCCGAGTTCAATCTCAGTACTAGGGGAAGAGCAAGGCAAGCAAAGCCTAGAATTATTCCTAGGGTGCAGGGAGACAGCTCACCTGCCTGGCAAGCTCAAAGTCTGGAGTTCAATCCCCAGTACCACAAAAAAAAAAAAAAAAAAAAAAGAATCATTCCTAAATCTAGAAAAGACAAGTCCAAACTTGTGGTGGTAAACTCGTAACATGTATGCCACAACGGACTGTTAGTATCACTGAAAGCTCTAGAGAACATATTGCACAAAGTCCTAGGTTTGATTTCCAGTATCAAAAACAAAACAACAACAAAGCTCTAAAAAGTTCCCCATCACTGATCTATATTCTTTTTACTTCCTAATGCAAAAATTGGGAGTCAAAAAAAAAAAGTGTGTTTGGAGCATTATATTAGTAACCAGAAGTCTTTGCAAATAATTCCACTCCTACAATCAATACATTCAACGTTAGCTAAATGTTCCAGACACCTAGAGATGGTGGCCTGGCCTTTAACCCCAACTACGCAGGAAAAAGTTAGGTAAGAGATTCACAAAGCAAGCTTGGGTAATTGGAAGACCCGTCCCAAAATACTTTGCCGTTGCTCAGAGGCAAAGTAATGGCCTAGCAAGCAAAAGACCCTAGGTTCAATTCCCAGTTCTGAGAGGCAGAAGGAAAGGGGAGAGGGGCATGAAGTCATCTGTAAAGTGGAATATCCTACGGAAAACCTAACTCAGGGGTATGTAAAACTTTTTTTCCTTAAATCATTTTGGATTTGGTAAATGAAATTTCAATTTTAAGCCTTAAGATTTTTACTTTGTTCCACTGTACTTCTGAAACTAGGTTAAAATCCTCATCCCGACTACCCTTTCCTGTGCTGCATTACTATGACTTTCACAGTTCTGCTTTTACCGTAAAACCTTACAACGTAGCATAAAAATCCCCAAATGATTAATAAACTGCTGAGAACTCTGACCCACTGGAGATGATTTTATTAGGAATATTTCCAAACAAATGCTGCTTCAAAACAAGCACTCTTCTAATTTAATTATGATGACCTCACCAGACACTGACTACAACGATGTTTACAAAAGCACTTATCACTCCCTTCGGATGTAGCAATGCAAAAAAGGAGTCTGTTTCCATACTTTTCCTGTGTTTATACTCTGTAACAAGTGACAGACTTTAAGTGTCACTTAAGATTATTTAAACATCAAAGCACTTTAAGCTTATGCGTTCCGCCCTCTGCAAAGCAGTTTAAATTTATGCGTCCCACCATAAAGGAATCCTGAATTCACTTAATTTCATTCCGGCAGCAAATCCCACTCTGAAACCTCAGACAGGCTTCCCCGTCAGCCTTTGCAAGAGAGATAGCAGGATTCTAGGAAGACGCTATACATTGCCATTTGGGACACTCTAAGATTATGAGCTCTAATATTAAGCAACCTCACTTGAGATGATTACACCACCAGCCCAGTGCGGAAATAAATGAGCCCCAAAACGCGAGCCCGCAGACAAGAATTGGCAACAACTGACGCGATGTTGCAGCGGAGCTCTACCAGCTACCATTTACTGGGCACTTACTACGAGGTTACGCTTACATTCACAACTCCATGAAGTACGTGTTCTTATTTCCACTAAACACATCAGGATATTTTGGTCCTCGGCCACAGGATTTCTCTGTGGCGGCGCCGTGATTCTGAAACACTTCTCAAAATCAGAAGCCGAGGATCCCCGCCCCAAAACGCACTTCAGAGCAAAACAGGCACCTCAGGGTCGGGAAGCTCCGGAAGGTGTCGTAGAGCCCCGCGGAGAGGACGCCGCTTCTCTCGCCGGCGCCCGCCGGCAGCTGCCCCGAAAGCCGACCCGGAGGCCTGGGGCACCGCTCACCTTGGAGAACGCCGGGCGGGCCGCAATCCAGCGGGCGTCCCCGCCGCCGGCAGGAAGAGCGGCGCTCGCTCCGCCGTCGCCAGCGCCCGGGGCTGCGGTGGGCAGGGCCGCCCCGCCGCGCCGCGCCCCTGCCGCCCCTCCGCCGCGCCGCATCCGGGTCCCGCGCCGCCGCACTCACCTGCCCGGCGCTCCGCCGCCGCCGCCGCGGGCTCCTCCCCGGGTGCGCAGTCAGCAGTCCAGGCCGCCGCGACGGCCCCGCTCGGGCGCCCCCATGCCCGCTTCTCAGTCCCTCTAGCCTACCCAGCACAGCCCTACACTCGCCCGCCACCCACTGCCATGGCCCGCTCCGCCCCGGCCGCTGCACCGACCGACGGAGCACGCGCGCGCCCCCGCCGTGCCCGCGCCTGCGCGTGCGCGCGCGCGGCCTCCGACCGCGCCTCCCGAGGACCCCGCCCCGACGCGCCGCGCGGGCCAATCCGGGCGCTCGCCCGCCGCGGCGACCCGCGGGACTGCGGCGCAGGGAATCCCCTCGCCTCGGCCCCCTTCCCTGCGCTGCGCCTGTAGGAGAGGCCGGCACCTGCCCCGGCTGGCGGCCCGCTCCCCGCGCGGTCCTGCTCCGGGGTCCTTCGCCTGCCTCCTCTCCCGCCCTTCTCCCAGGTTTCGCTTGTTCTGCAACTGCGAGCGCACTTGGGCTCCCGACGCCCCTGCCCGCCTCCAGCGCTGCTGACTGCGCTTCGGGGCTGGGGGAGCGCGGTCGGCGGCGGCCTCGCTGCCAGCCAGTCTGGCCCTGCGATGTACGTGGTACTTTAAAGGAAAGAGTTCAGCCTTCCGAGCCCAAGATTCTTTTTCCTGTCTGTTCATTTTCGCCCTAAGTACCCCTAATATTTGTCCACGGGGCCACGTTTTACCTGACCCTTTTGCCTGCCTTAGTTCTCTCTTGTCTTGGGCCACAAGGAGGAAATTTCAGTCCTGTGTTTTTAATAAGACACTTCAAGTATGCTTGTTGAGATTCTAGAATTTTAACGTGTTGTACAGCTGCTTCATAGTTGTTACTACAACCTAATGCTAGTAAAATGGCTTAATGAGCTAGTTCAGTGGTGTAGGTAGAATGAAAGTAGAATCTAAGGCAAAGGTGCGCCTGGGCGTGGTTCCCCAGCCGTAGCTGTAACTGCAGGCCTAAGTCTGGTTGGAGGAAAGTTTTTCAGATAAAAGTAATACAATTTTATGGAGATGGAAACGTTAAGCAAAGCAGGAAGTCCAGAATCATTTAAAAAAAATCAGCCTTGTGTATGTGAATGTTTTGAAGCCAGGTGTGAGGTACATGCCTATAACCCAGCAGGAGGATGAGGCAGGAGGATCACCAAATTCATGTCCAGCCTAAGCTACATAAGGAAGTTCAAGGCCAGCCTGAACTACATAGTGAGACCCTGTCTAAACTCCTCCCAAAATGTTTTGAAATTGTTGTATGATGTCATGTTTAAGAAAAAAAACAATACCTGGAATAGAACTGAAGAAAACAAGTGACAGCAAGTCATATCTTGGGCATAAAAGAGTTTCTATCTTCAAAACCAAACCAAGAAGCCTGGTATGGTGACACATACCCATAATCCCAGCAATCTGCAAGGCCAAGGTAGGAAGATCCCAAGTTCGAGCCTAGCCTGGTAACTGGCAATTTAGCAATCTAGGGAGACTAAAGAGTGTATGTAGGCAGTATAAAGGCTGTAGGTTCAAGGCCCAGGACAAAAATAGAAAAAAAAATTATGTGTACATCTGTAATCCCAGCAGATGTACAGAGACAAGGAAAGCAGGATCCTGAGATGGAGCTCAGCCAGGAAGACAAGGAAATACAGTACTGTTTCAAAGCAAACAAACAATTCATTTTAAAAAGATGTTTCATTTCACTAATAGTAACGGAAAGCATAAATGAAAACCATTAATTGTTTTACTCATCAGTTTGACAATCTTAAGTATATAGTGAGTTCAAAGCCAGCCTGGCCAATGGAACAAATCCTTGTCTCAAAAAAAAAAAGATTGAAAATAAAAAAAAGTCTAAAGGTAGCTCAGTGCAAAAGCCCTAGGTTCAATCCCTAGTACCACAAAGAAATAAACTGAATGTTGAACAATAATCACACTTCGGGGGAAGGAGAGTTGAATCAGGGTCTCAGCCCAGGCTAGGACTGAACTCTGCAATCTTTCTGCCTCAACCTTTTCAATGCTGGGATTGTAGGCATGTGTGGTTTTAAAATTACAACTTAGATAATTTTAAAACCAATTAGCACTCATATGGAATGAGCTAGATCAAAGATAGTAGCCCTGGTTCTGACAGGGCTTGGGTGTGACTCTGCTTAAGGTATGTGAGCTATTTATCAACAAGGGTGTTGCCCTGTTTGTTGTAGACAATCCACCTAGACTATAATTTAACCTGTTTTTACATCTAAGAAATACAGTGCAAATAGATAAACATTAAATACTTTGCTGCTTTGAACAGCTTTGAATCAAAAGCTGGGCATCATGGCACATACCTGTGATCCTAGCAATCTGGGAGGCTGATGCAGAGGACTATAAGTTCAAATCTAGCCTGGGCAATTTAGTGATTTAGCAAGACTCTATCTTTAAAAATTAACATTTTATTTTATTTTTACATAATTTTTACTTTCATTAGCATATGTATGCAGTACATATATTCATCTTGGGAAGTTGATACATGTACATGAGATACTTTAATTCTGTTTACCTGTCCTTCCTCTTCCCTCCTCAAAAATAAAAATTTATAAACAAGAATTGAAAAAATAAATAAATGAACAAGAATTGAGAGTGGGGAGTGATGGTGCATGCCTATAATCCCAGCACTCAGGAGACAGAAGGACCAGCGTGGGCTACAAAGTGATCTCAAGGTCAGCCTGAACTGCCTAGCAAGACTCTGTCTCAAAAAATAAAAAATAAATAAAAATAAAACAAGGATTGTGATGTAGCTCAGTGCAAAACCCCTGATTGTAAGGGTTTATACCACAAAGATAAATAATAAAATTAAAAGGGCCTACGGATATAGCTCAATGGGAAAGCTCTGGATTCAATCTTAAATAACCATCAATAAAGTAATAAATTAAAAATAAAATAAAAAGCCAGGCTGTGGTGGCGCACACCTGTAATCCCAGCACTTGGGAGACTGAGGCAAGAGGATCGGTGCAAGTTTGAGACCAGCCTGGGCTACAAAAAGTGAGCTCAAGGCCAGCCTGAACTGCATAGCGAGACCCTGTCTCAAAAAAGACAAAAATAAATAAACAAATAAATAAAATAAAATAAATAAAAATAAAATAGAATAGAGGTAGGATGACCACAAGTTTGAAGCTAGCCTGGGCTACGTGGCAAGACCCACTCTCAAAATATAAAGACAAACAAAAAGAAAAGAAAAAGAAATTAAATGCTGGTAGATTATGCAATTTGGCTGTTTGGACCAGACTTTGATCATGAAATCAAACAGAGCTCACAAGCTACAACCGTCATAAAATATCTATGCAAATAACTAAGGAGGCCCGCAGGTAAAGGATGAATCTGGAAAAACAAAAACTGAATTGCTCAATTCGAAAGGGTGGGGACGTGAAGGAAAAGCAAAATGACTTTCCTAGTGCAGGATGTCCCAGATTGGTCAAGGGGTAGATAAATGTTGTTCCTTTTATGAGATTAAATTTTACACATGGAGTGGAGGGGCACCTGGATGTGGCTCAATAATAGAGTGCTTACCCAGTGGGCACAGGTTCCCGGTTCCCAACAGTGCAAAGAAAGAAAATTTAAGCCAGGTGTGGTGGCACAGACCTGTAATCCCAGCGCATGGGAGGCTGAGGCAGGAGAATCAGTGCGAGTTCGAGACCAGCCTCGGCTACAGAAATGAGCTCAAGGCCAGCCTGAACTGCATAATGAGACCCTGTCTCAAAAAGATAAAAATAAAAATAAAGTGGGTGTGGTGGTGTACACTGGTAATCCCAGCTCTTGGGAGGCTGAGGCAGAATGGCAGTGAGTTTAAGGCCAGCCTGAACTATATAGTAAGATCCTGTCTCAAAAAAAAGATAAAAAAGAAAATGTAACCATTCAGGGTCCAGGGATGTTCTATTTACAATAAATGTTCACAATGAAGTTAAGATTTTATCAAGTGTTTCCTTCGAAGCTGCCAAGGTTTGGTTTTCTTGCAATCCTAGCACTAAGGGAGGCTGAAGGAGGACTGCAAATTCAAATCCAGGCTAGGTAATTTAGTGAGACCCTTTATCAGGAATAAAAATAAAAAAGGATTGTAAACAGTGAGGGAAGAAGTTGAAGGGACCGTAGGGGAATGAGGGGGGGAAGAATCAAGTTATACCATGTACAGGTACAAATTCTCTTGATGAATCTGATCACTATATATACCCCAAATGTAACAATACAAATCGTAAAAATAGAAAGTGCCGTGGCCCAAGGTTTAATCCCCAGAACTACATGAAACGTAAAGCTACCGAAAGAAATTCAGACTAGACAGTGTCCGTAATCATAAACACTTTGAAGAGTAAAAAGTCTCCCTCGAGTCCTGAAAATATTCACTCTTTCTTTCCCTCAGCAAGAATGCCAGGCCCTGGGATAGATGGTGCAGATGCGAAGGTGAGCAAAACAACTGCTGCGGCTTGAGCTACAGAGGAGGAAACGGTCACAAATGAAGTCATCACATGATTAACTGCAAATTACATCTAAGAGCCGTGATGCGCTGTGAAGGCAAATCATAATAAGAGGCATGCCAGGCTTTCCATAAGGAAGGGCCGGAGAGCCTCCGTGTGAAGGAAGACCGGACAACAGCCAAAGTGGCGCAATGAGGAGAAAGAAGAGTGAGGCGAGGGTCCCATGGCAGCCAGGAGGAGCACCACGGGCGCTTGAGAGAGCCAGAAACGCCCCCGGAGCAGCTGCGGAGCACAAGCGCAGCAGGCAAGGCCCTGCCAGTCACACTTGTTTCCAGGTCTCTTTGCCTGCAGAGTGCTGGAGAGGATGGTACTTTCCTGACTCCCTAGAGTGGAGCAGAGCCCCGAGGCTTGCTTTGGCTAGTGTGGCGGCTGCTGTTACCTCTCAGAGCAGTGTGTGAGTTGAGCGTGCTCTTTGTATGGCATTGTAAGACCAGCATGGGCATGCTTTCAGCAGCACTGGGAAAGCTGAGGCCAGAACATCAGGACTTCTAGGGCTTACAGAGCCAGACTCTGCCTCAAAAACAAAAAAGAGAAACCTGCGGTTTGGCCAAGCACAGAGACATATCCATGTAATCCAGGCTACTCAAGAAGCTGAGGCAGGAGGATCTCAAGTTGGAAAGCTCAAGCCCAGCCCAGTCTGGACAATTTAGTAAATACCTAAAGGTTGGTAACATAGCTTGGAACTGGTGTTACCAGGGCTCTAGGGTGTTGTGGACTCCTTCTAGAGATTTGTTTAAGGTTCTTGTCCTTAAATTAGAGAATCAGAGAAGACAAGTGAAAAAGACAGTGAAATCACAGGACATGGTAGCACATGCCTATAACTACAGCAGTCAGGAGGCTAAAGCAGGAGGATTGCTGTGAGGTCAAGGCCAACCTGGGCAGCAAGGAGAGTTCAAGGCCAGCCTGAACTGCGTACTGAAACCCTGTCTCAGACAAAAGAAAGAAAAACAAAGAGAGAGAGAGAGAGAGAGAGAGAAAGAGAGAGAGAAAACGAAAGAGAGAAAGAGAAAGAAGTTTTCCATTTATAAGGCAGGAAAAGAAGTATGCATTAGAGAGAGAAAACTGAAATTCAGCACAGTAGCCGCAAGGTTGATAGCCTATAGGGTGTGTGTGTGTGTGTGTGTGTGTGTGTGTGTGTGTGTGTGTGTTTTGTATCAGGAATCAAACCCAGAACCTGTGGCTTGCCAGGAGGTGCTGAGCTGCCGAGCTCCATTCACAGTGCTAGCCTGGCTTCTGCATCTCTCACACCTCCGGCCGACCTGAGATCTAGGCCACATGTGTCCCAGCAGGCAAGGAGAGCCCGCTCTGTCAGTATTTGTGTCAAGTCCCTCATGTTGCCCCAGCAGAAAGCATCAGATACTCAGGTTTAGTTGCAGTGTTGACATTTTGCCGTAAATAAGTGGAGCTTGGGTTGCAGTTTGGGTACTCGGTCTTCAGTGAGCTCACCCCCACTGCTCTGGACCACCCTGGACCCTGCTTGATCCCGCTCCAGAAGAACTGAAGATGGCGTTTCTGAATTGGTCCCAGCTGTAGGGTGTTGGTGCCTTTGGGTCTCTGGGATTGGTAGGTCACACCCACTAGCCCAGCAGGCTAGCCACAGCCTAGTCTTCTGGGTCCCTGGGTTCTGCCCACAGTACCATGAGAATAAAATGGCAGTGTGCTTTCTCCCCTCCAATGTTTGGGTATGAAGGTGCACAAGAGAGGGGTACTTGGATCCCTAGCCAACTCCTGCAGGGCAGTGACTCAGGAGAGCTGCCAGGAGGGCAGCAGGCCACACATGAATTAGAAATTGTTGGGTGACCCATCCAGGCAGGACCCCTCCTGTCTCTCAGGACTTGTTTCTATTCCCCCTTTTCCATTCTCCCTTCCCAATAAATTTTCCTGCATTATCTCAAAAAAGAAAGAAAACAAACGTTATTGTTAAATAAAATTTATGAGAGGCCAATGTTGGACTAAGCTTCTGCACGGACCAGACTAAAAATCAGAATAGAGATGCTTGAGCTGAGCATGGGGTGTGCACCTATCATCACAGCACCCAGGAAGCTGAGGTAGGTGGATTGCTACAAGTTCTAGACAGCCCAGGCTACATACATAGTGAGCTCAGGGGCAGCCTGAACTGTAAAATGAGACCTGGTTTCAACCCTCCCCCACAAAAAAAATAGACACTCAAATAGAGCACTACTTCACCAAGCTGAAACCAAACAGAGAAACCTAAACAGAGAAAGATTATAGAGATAACAGCCGAATTCCTCTTTTTTTTTTTTTTTTTTCTCGGTCTTTTTGCAACAGCATCTCACTATCCAGCTCAGGCTAGCCTTAAGCTAACTTTGTAGCCCAGGCTGGTCTCAAATGCACAATGATCCTCCTGCCTCAGTCTCCTGAGTGCTGGAATTATAGGTATGCACCACTGTACCTGGCAAAAATGGTAACCTGAAGCAACCTGATCTTAATTCCTCAGATTTTAGTTTTGTTTTGCATTGTGCTATTGGGGATTGAATCCAGGGAGTGCCAAGCTATATTTGTTACAGTTGAGTGGTCCAAAACCAGTTCAGGTTCTTGTGTTGGACAGGGAAAGAATTGAAAGCATATACCCTTAGCATGTACTAAGTAGTTACATTTATTGAAGATCAAAAACAGGAAGAAGGCAGTGGATTGAAGTTCCTGCTTAGGCAGAGTGCAGTGGCCAGAGTTTGGGCTCAATCCCTGGCCTGCCACGCCAGCCCCACCCCCAGGGGTGGCCTGAGATGGCAACTGAGACTAGGCATGGTGACACATGCCTGTAATCCCAGCACTTGGGAAGCTGAACGCAGGAAGATCACTATGAGTCCAATCTACATAATGAGACCCTGTAGAGCCTGTACACCCTGTTCTAAAAAAAAGGAAACAGAAAGAAGGGCAGAGTGAAAGAGAGGCTGAAGGGAAAAAGTGACTCAAGTGGAAAGGGGAAAGAAGGGACTCACTCAGGCTTCCAGGATTTTTAGGGTGAGATCACTGAGCAAGGTGCCTCCCCGTCTCACCCTGATGTCAGCAATCTGCTGACCTCTAAGACTAGGCCTATATAGTCACTGAGGGTGGTCCTAAATTTAAACTGGGATACCCATTGGGGTGGTGTGGTGTTTATAACTGAACAAAGAGAAGGGAGTGACTCAGCTTCTTTTTCTAACTGTATGACATAGGTTAAACTTTTTATTTATTTGGACTTGTTTTTTGAGACAGGGTCTTGCTCGGTAGGTAGGCCACGCTGGCCTTGGGCTACCCTGCAGGCTACCCTCCTGCCTCAACTTGAGAGTGCTAGGATTATGGACATGCACCACAACCCTGGCTGGTTTTTGTTTTTTTTTTTTAAATACAGGGTCTCCCAAGCTGGGTGTGGTGGTGCACTCCCATAATCCCAGCACTTGGGAGGCTGAGGCAGGAGGATCAATGTGAGTTCAAGACCAACCTAGGCTACAAAAGTGAGCTCCAGGCCAGCCTGAACTGCATAGTGAGACCCTGTCTAAAAAAAAAAAAAAAAAAAAAAAATACAGGGTCTCCCTACGTTGCCCAAGTTGGCCTCCAATTCCCTTTCTTCCTGTCTCAGCCTCCTGAGTGAATGGGATCACAGGGCTGCGTTGCAGTGCCCTGTCTCTGTCACCCAATGTGCAGTCTACATGAACTATCTGAATTTCTCTTTCTTTCTTTCTTTCTTTCTTTCTTTCTTTCTTTAATATATATTATGGCCGGCTCAGCCTGCCCTGGGGGTGGGGCTGGCACAGCATGTGGGCTGGGATCAAACCTCAGTCTCTGCCCTGCGCATGCTTAAGCTTGCCTAAGCATTTTACACTCGATCTTAGCCAAAATGCTGAGAAGCAATTGCCTAAGCATTTTAGACTGCTGAGCCATCTCACTAGCAACTTTTTCTTCTTTTCCTACCCTTTTAAAACCCATCCTTCACCCTCATTTCCACACCTATATCTATGTCTTTCCATCTCCAGTCATTGAAAAGTTGGTGTTCAAATGTAGACCCCAGCGTCTCCATTCTCTGGCTGGTCAATAAATTTGTGCTATTGGTGATCAATTTTAGTCTTGAAAATAAAAAACTGTCTTGGGCTGGGCATGGTAGTGCACAGCTGTGATCCCAGCACTTAGGCTGAAGCAGGAGGATCACTGCAAGTTCCAAGTCAGCCTGGGAGTTATGGTGAGCTGAAGATCAACTTGGAGGATGCATGAGACTCTGTCTCAAAAAAATAAGAAAAGAAGATAGTTAAGTTGTTACTCATATCTCAGTCTTTTGGCTAAAATCTAGTGTAAAGTAAATTGTTGTATTTATTTGTTTGTTTATTTTATTTAGAAGTATTGGGATTATAATTTTTGTCCTTGAACACCACCTTATTTTGTCATTATTGTTGACACTAACCCATTGAGATTAAGGAGCTAGGGGCTGGGGAAATAGCTCAGTAGAATAAGTGCCTGCCGGGCAAGTACAAGGGCCTGAGTTCAAGCCCCGGTTCTGAAAAAAAAAAAAAAAAGATAAAAGAACTATATATAATTGCAGTAAACCTAGCCTATCCTACTAATCTATATTTAAATTCAAGAAACTCCATAGAGTAAACATATAACTTAAGAATAAAAGTTAAAATATCTCAAAGGTTAAGGGGTGAGAACTATCATAGAATAAATATTTTAAGGGAAATTTTTTTTTAAATATTCAATTTTGAACCAAATATGAGTGATCAAAGGCTGGGAACATCGATTTCAATTACCCTGAATGGTATAATCTGTTGTAGAAGAGATTATGCAAACTTCTGTAGTCACAGAAGAAAAGTCACAAATCAATGTAATTGCCAATTACGTGGATGGAAACATGAAGCAAACGGGTTACACAAAGACGGGAAATCTTCTGTACAGATTTTATTTATTTTTCTATTTTTTATTATGGCTGGCTCAACCTTCCCCTGGGGGTGGGGCTGGCGCAGCATTTGGTGCCAGGGATGGAACTGTGGTCCCTGCGGTTGCCTAAGCTTTCCTAAGCAGGCGCTTTAGACTGCTGAACCATCTCGCCAACCCTCTCTATGGATTTTAGACGTTAGCTTCTAATTTTTTTGTTGGTTGCTTGTTACTTAGTGAGATAGGGTCTCACTAAGTAGTTCAGCCTGGCCTTGAACTCCTTATGTAGTCTAGGTGGGCTCTAATTCATGGCCATCATCCTGCCTCTGCCTCCCAACTTCTGGGCTTATAGGTATGCACCGGTTATGGTTTGTGCCTAGTTGTCCCCCCCAAAGCCTCATATAGTAGTGGGGCCGACTTCTAGAGTCTGTGATTAACCTATGATGCAAGGATGACTTATGGGTGTGAGCGCTACCTGTGGACTGGGTCAGATAGCCTGAATGCAGTATAAAGAAGGCAGAGAGGCTTGCCCTCTGCCTTTGCTGTGGTTGCCCCTGCTCCTCCCTTTTTGCTCTTGCTATTTTGTTTTCTGCTGCCATGAATTGCTGCCCTCTGCCATGTACCACTTTGCCTTGAAGCAGTGATTATGGACTGAAACCTCTACAAACTCTGAGCTACATAAATCTTTCTCTTGCTTAATTTGAGATGTTGAGTATTTTGTTCCAGCCATGAGAGTAAAGTAACCAAGAGACACAATTTCGTACCAGGAGTAGGGCTTTAGGATCTTTCACTCAAGGGGACCTGACCTTCCCATCATTTGAGGGGTTCTTTTTTTTTTGGCGGGACTGGGGTTCAAACTCATGACCTTGCACTTGCCAGGCAGGCACTTGTGCCATGGAGCTATCTCCTGGCCCCATTCAAGGGGTTTAAATCTGTAAACTGCCTCAAATGTGGGAACTGGTTGAGGGGCCATGATTGCCTATTAACATGATGAAGTAGGTCTCTGTTCTTTTGCCCTTACATTTTTTTTATTATGTACATCTAGTAAAAATTTTATAGGCTTCCTATGTATTTCACTTTTGGGTACACCCTGGCTAATCAGCCAATGCCATAGATCTTCCCATGTCAGATTAGTCTAGTCATTGTTCTGCTTCTGCCATCCACTATGGTAAAGATAGAGACCCTGCTTTTGGCGATTAGTACTGCCTCTTGACCTCTGCCACTTGGAGATTCAATCAAGCCCATTGCCCTTAAATTTCCTAATTGAGTAACTGCAGTCCCCACCATCAGGTCTGGCATGCAAAGAGCAATGACAGGGTCCTTGAGGGATGCTGGTGCTCCCCTCATGAATCTGTTTCTCAGGGTGTTAGTGAAGGGTATGTTCTCTAGATCACCTCTGTGTGGTAGATTAGGTTTAACAAGACAGATCCACTCCAGCACTCTCATTTCCCTAAGGCTTTGAATCCCCTCTTCAACAGGAAACCATGGAATATCAGGCATCTCTAACTCATTCATAGTGGGCCATCTTTTGATGAATACTTGTCAACCAGCCAAATAAACTATTAACAGTTTTTTTTTTTTTTTTTGCGGGACTGGGGTTCGAACTCACAACCTTACACTTGCCAGGCAGGCACTTGTGCCACAGAGCTATCTCCCCAGCCACTTAACACTGTTCTTTACTCCAAGAGCTGCAACATTAAATTCAGAGTCCCTACTCCATGGGCCCATATCAACACACTCAGCCTGATACAGGTGTATGTTTTTGCCACGATTATTCCATACTGGTAAAATCCATTCCCGTGCTTGCTTATTAGGCCTCTGCTTATAAGAGTTAGAAAACTCAAGAAGTTCTTTAGAAGAATATCGGATCTCCTCCTAGATCACATTATGTACCTCATCCTTTGGTGCTCTGTGCGATTTAAGCCTGGTTATGGGCCTAGAAGCAAAAATGAATGATGCGAGTGGGTGCTGAGGAGTCTCAGCGTTGTCCTGTTTGGTCCACACAAGATTAGTTTCTCCAGATGTATTAGGAGACACTAACTCCACAGGAGGTGGAGGTAGCAAAGTCTCTGCCACAGCAGGTGGGGAAAGCTCTTCCTCTGGCAAAATAATCTCATTAGCATCTAGGAACTCAACACCCTCAGCCTCCTCAGGATCCTCTCACAGATTTTCATCCCGATTTACAGGATCCCTTTCTTTTCTGATCTGTGCCCTCACCTTTGCTTCAGATAACCTTTGAAGTTGAGCATTTAATTTACGTTGCAGTTTAGCCAATTGAATTATGAGGAACTACATCTGAGTTTCAGCAATCTCAGCCTTGTGGTAAAAGAGAGGAGATTTTCTTCCAACACACACTTAAAAATGTTTAAATTTCTTATCTGAGTCTGGAGATGGGAGTTGGAATCTTTGAGCTTTTTATTTCCCTTCATAAGTTTTTCTGGTGAGGTTAAGATCAACCAACCAGCACCATTATATTTCCTACCCTGCCAAAGAAATTCAAAATTTCCATGTGTGGAACTGCTAAATTTCTGACATCTCACAAGTGGTGAATTAGGATAATCAAACGGATCTGCACAGCATTACTAGTTTAAACAGCTCACAGCAAGGATAATCAATATATGCTACAGAGTCAGGAGAGACCACGGTATCTTTAGGTCTCATCAAATAGCAAAGCCAACTCCCAGAACCCCTAAACCCATTAAAAAATGCCATCATTATATTCTGTTTCTTTAGAGAAATAGTTATAACACAAGATGTACAAATGTATAAGAATTGACAAGATTGACCTACAACTGCTATGCAGAGTCAGTGAGGAAGTGTGTGCAGAGAGCATATGCACACTGGAGACTGAAGGATTCAGTCCAAGCTCTGGAGCTCACTGCAGTGCTCTGTGAAAGTCCATATCAGAAAGGCTCATGAGCCAGGGGAGTGGTGCACGCACGCCTGTAGTCCCAGCACTTGAGAGGCTGAGGCAGGAGGACCGATGTGAGTTCGAGACCAGCCTGGGCTACAAAAGTGAGCTCCAGGCCAGCCTGAACTGCATAGCGAGACCCTGTCTCAAAAAGACAAAAAGAAAAAGAAAAAAGAAAAGAAAGAAAGGCTCATGAGCCTACAGTGAAAGCTGAAGAGCCTGCACTGGAAGCCAGGAGACCACGTCCAAGCTAAAGGAAAACACTAGAGCCCCTCCAAGAAAAAGGAACCCTCCGTCCTTCCTGATTGCCCTTTTATACCCTTTAAGTGATGAGCCACCCTCAGGTATGGAACTGCTGAGCTGGCTTAGTTAAGCTGCTTCTAAACTTTTCAAGTTGACACAGTAGATCAACCACTACAGTACCACTGCACCTGGCATTTTGCTGTTTGTTTATGAAGCATGATCTCACTATGTAGTTGAGGCTGTCCTTGAACTCAAGTTGCAGCGTCTGCCTGCCTCAGAGCTGGGAATACAGGTGTTTGTCACTGTTCTTGGCGCCTTTATTTATTTATTATTTATTTATTTATTTATTGGTACCAGGGGTTGAACTCAGTATGCTATGCTTAAGCCTCTGAGCTTAAGCCTCTTAAGCCACTTAAGCCTCTGAGCTATTTTCCCAACCCTCTTGGCTCTAATTTATTTATTTATTTGAGATCGCTTTTGTAGCCTAGGCTGGTCTCGAACCCGCACTGATTCTCCTACCTCAGCCTCCCAAGTGCTGGGATTACAGGCGTGTGCCACCACTTTCGGCCTATTTATTTATTTGTTTATTTATTCAGGTGAGACATAGTCTTGCTACATAGTGAAGGCTTGGCTTGAACTCACTATGGAGCACAGACTGGTCTTGCAGCAATTCTCCTGCCTCAGCCTCTAGTGTTGCCAGTACCGTGTGTGCCTCTGTTGCAGCCAGCTGAGTTAGAAGTACTAGAGGCATTCAGACAGGGCTAGACCTTCAAGGAGACAGCACGGAAGGCCAGATGACTTTGTAACTTTGGAAGAGACCGACCCCTGCTGTGAGCCAGACCTCAAGACAAAAGAGGAAACAAATGCAGCCACACACCTCCCTAAAGATAGGCATCCAGGGCTGATATTCTAAGTGAGTCTCTCACCTTCAGGATGCCTGGGAGAGTCACTAACCCAGCCCCCTACAGGAAAAGTCCCTGGTTCTGTATTCATGCCGGCTGGCCATGACTCACTTCCCCATCAGGTCCTGGATTGAATCAGCTTTATTTGAGTGATTGGTTTTACCCTATAAAAATCCCTGGAAGTCCCAGCTTCCAGGCCAGCCCGCTTGGGTCCCCCTTCTGTCCTTCTCTCAGGCAGGAGCTTTCTTTCCCCCAGTAAGTACACCCTGCTCTTAACCTCCATTGTTTCTAAAATTCATTTTTTGGTTTTAGAGGACATTAACTCGGCCCAGGTATCTTTCAGGTTGGGAGTTTCATTCCCCAATATCACCACCACACACAGCTCTTAAATTTTTATTTTGAGTCTGGCCAGGTTACTTGAACTTGCAACCCTCCCGCTTGAGCCTCTTAAGTAGCTGGAGTGTTCCACTGTGTCCCACTGAGGCCAAGGTTGTGTGTGGGCTAGGCGAGTGCTCTGTTCTAGAGTGACGTCTCAGAAGCTTCACTGTTTATTATTAATATTAATAATATTAATATTAATATTATGACTGGCTCAGCCTGCCCTGGGGGTGGGACTGGCACAGCATGTGGTGCCTGAGATGGAACTGCAGTCCCTGTGGTTCCTTAAGCTTTCCTAAGCAGAGCTATCTCACGGCCCCTGTTTGCTTATTTTTTGAGACAGGTCTCACCGTTTAGCCCAGGCTGGCCTCACACTCCTTCTACCTCAGCCTTGAATGCTGGGGTTATGGGTGTTTGCCACCACACCCAGCATTTGAGTTATGTCTCTATCTCCTCTTTTAAGCTCAGCCTGGAGAATTTACCCATCTTAACTCAAAATAAAAAATAAAGAGGGCTGGAGACGTAGTATAGTGTAGGGACTCTGTGTTCAATCCCCAGAACCATAAAGAAAGAAAGAAAGGAAAAAAAAAAAAAAAAAGCACAATAAGAGCATATATATAACAGAGCCAGGCATAGTGGTGGACACTGAAAACCCTGTCTCTCAATTGGGAGGCCAAGGCAGAAGGATTGCAAGTTTGAAGCTAGTTAAACTACAAGAAAAGTTTGAGGCCAGCCTGGACTATATGGTAAGACCTTCTATCAAAAGAACACAACAAAAAACATATTCATATACTGAAAGAGCCAGGTTTTGTAGTACAGACCCAGCTACTCAGGGGCCTGAGGCAGGAGGGTCACTTGAGCCAATGAGATGGAGACCAGCCTGGACAATGTGAGAAGGAAGAAAGGAGGAAAAAAGAAAAAAGAAAGGAAAAGAAGGGAAGGGAAGAGGAGGGGGGAGAGGAAGGGTTGGGGGAGGGGAGAGAAGGGAAGGGAAGGGAAGGAGAAGAGAGGAGAGGGGAGGGGAGAGGAAGAAAGGGAAGGAGAGGAGAGGGGAGGGGAGAGGAGGGGGAGAGAGGAGAGTTGAAAGAAGGG
>PVKN010002527.1:0-35997 GCA_004027915.1 Capromys pilorides | reverse complement strand
ATAGTAATCAATCACGTGCAGCAACAAATCACCTGCATATATTGCAATATGGGTAGGTCTTGAAAATAATGTGTGGGTTAATGCCAGGCATGGTGGTGTACACTGTCATCCCAGCATGGGAGGCTGAGGCAGGAGAACTGTTGCAAGTTTGAGACCATCCTGCGTTACAAAGTGAGCTCAAGGCCAGCCTGAACTGCATAGAGAGACCCTGTCTCAAAAAAAGACAAAAAGAAAAGAAAATACTATGTGGCTTGGTAGTGTACGTATTCAAAGCAAAAATCTTTAAAAACAAAATCTAACCCTGAAGTGTATATTTGGGATTCTGATCCTGCTCAGATATCCTGCTTCAGGTGAGATATCTGCTCAGGATGTGCTTCAGGACATCTGCTCAGATATCCTCGCTCCACCTACCTCCGGGAATGGAGACTCGCCCTGGTGCATGAGTGTGCAGACCTGCATAGTGTCATTTTTTACAGATCCCCGGTGTGCATAAGGATCACAGGGCACACACTGGCCAAGCGCTTCTGTGGATAATGTCTGTGGTGGCAGTAGTCAACAGGCCATAACTTGAGTCTATTGCCTTGCCTTTGTTACACATCAACTTTGAATTCTGTGACCAGTGATTTGCAGTTTATTTTATATTTGTGGGGTTTGCCATTAACAATAATTAATGTCTCTCTTACAGAACACTCACATTTTTATCTTTTTTTTTTGTCTTTTTGAGACAGGGTCTCGCTATGCAGTTCAGGCTGCCTTGAGCTCACTTTTGTAGCCCAAGCTGATCTCAAACTCACACCGATCCTCCTGTCTCAGCTTCCCAAGTGCTGGGATTACAGGCATGTGTCAGCACGCCTGACTCTCCCGTTGGTATCTTTTTTTTTTTTTTTCAGGACTGGTGTTTAAACTCACAACCTTGCACTTGCCAGGCAGGCACTTGTGCCATGGAGCTCTCTCTCCAGTGGCCCGCCCCCCCACAATTGTATCTTGACAAACGCAGATTTTTCTCTTGTTCGCCCTCTATCTACCCTTTGGTACATGTAGTTGATTTCCTTTTTCATTGAAGGTACTATTTTCAGTGTTTAAATTGGATCAGCTGTCACCTCATGAAGCTTTAAACTATGAGTTTAAGTTTCTCCCAGATGAAGCGCCCTCATCTCATCTCTGTTTGGATTTCTGCCATTGCCGATCTGTGCCCAATGTCCTGCCCTCTTCAACACAATTTACCATTGCACCTTGTAGTGCAATCTGCATATCATCTTGCCCACTTAGAAGTGTCTGGATGTGTATGTGAATATATTTTATGGCATACTTTTTTAAAAAGAAAATAATATGTTGGTGAAAGAAGTCAGACCTAGCCGGGTGTGGTGGCGCACGCCTGTAATCCCAGCATTTGGGAGGCTGAGGCAGGAGGATCCATGTGAGTTCGAGACCAGCCTGGGCTACAACAGTGAGCTCAAGGCCAGCCTGAACTGCATAGCAAGATCCTGTCTGAAAAAGACCAAAAAAAAAAAAAAAAAGTTAGACCTAAATGCCATGTGTTATGTGATTCCATTAAAAGGAGGTGCTCAGAGTAGACAAATTCATGGGGACAGTCAATAGAGAATGTGTACCTGGACACAACAAAATGGAGTATTTTGCTTTTCCCATTTCCCTACCCTCCCTTCAAGGGGGTTTCTTTCAAATGGAGAAATATCTTGGAGTGAGATAGTGATGGTGGTTGCACAACCTCGCCGTTACACTAAATCACAAATGCTCTAAAGAGATTAATTTTATGGTACGTGAATTACATTTGGAGAGAGAGAGAGAGAAGGGCTGAGACAAGAGCAGGCTGGTTTGAGAGCCGGAATGAAGGGGAAGGGAGCCAGTGCATCACATCAGGGGCTCATAAAACTATAAAGAGACGATTGTTTCTCAACACCAAGCTGAAATCCGTTGAGTGGTAGCGGCAAGTGTATCTCAGCCTGAGGCCAAGGGTTAAATTGGGCAGGGTGGCACACCCATAGCTAAGTCTCTGATGGCTTAGGCAGGCACCTGATTAATCTTTTAATGGACCAAAATGGTTCAAGGAAAAGAGACGGAAAGTACTGGGGTGGCCAAAACACTCATGATTAAGTCAAGCAAAACAGTTCAAACTATGCAAAGCAAAGAAGTGCAAAGAATCTGTAGTCCCTGGAAAGATCTGGGGGCCTGGCCGATGGCATGGGAGCTCCCCTCAGTTAGACAGGCGAGAAACCAGTTAGTATAGATTTCTTTAAAATTTTCATCGTGGAAAATGGAAGCACATGCAGAGTTAAAGCGTACAACCAGCCCACACAGCCACCAGACAGATGCAGTCACCTGGTACAGCTGCCCAGTGCAAACACCAGCTACAGTGGGCTGATCGCCCTATCGGCAAGATCACTGGCAGCGGGTGAAAATATTAACAGGAAACTTCCAGAAATAAACATGTTAGAGGTTTTTAATTGTGCACTGCTCTGAACATTGTCTTGCTCTATTCAAACCAGAAGGTAAACCACCCGATGTCCAGCGTATTTGTGCTGTGAACTTTGCTGTCGGTCACTCAGTAGCCATCTCACCTGTCAGATTGTCTGCTGCAGAGTCAGCGTGCTCATGTCTAGGTGACCCTTACTTCACAGTAGAGAGAAGCTGTAAAGTGCTTCCTTCTACTGAAGAGGTGAAAGTACAGTGTGATATTGAGAGAGAGAGAGAGTCCATAGAATTTTTATAAAGTATTATAATTGTATTTTATTAGCTTTTCCTGTTAATCTCTTACTGTGCCTAGTTTATAAATTAAGCTTTATCATGATTATATGTTTTAAAGGTCACCAAAGTCCTAACAGTTTCAGTGTTACTGCAATGTGCAAGTCCAAAGTTTCTTTCGAGACTCAAGGGAAACTTAGATGTGAGCCCCCCTAACAAGCAAAAAGACAACTAAACTCTGCTGCCATGTGATGTTATGGGGCAAACATCCCCATTCCAAAAGAGAAAAACAGGGACAGAAAGGAATAGGACCAAAGTAAGACCAAAACTCAGTAAGTCAGACACTAAATCCCACAGTTCTGGGTCTAGTAGTTGAGAGGGCAAGTTGTAGCTGATGACAAGATGTGAATTTCAAAGGACTTGGCTGCCCCCATCCCATGGCACTGCAAGTGGCAAGCTCTCATGGCTTCTTTCTCAGGGTGGCTTTGCTCACTGCCTGCTGCTTTTCTCAGATATTCCACATTCAGATATTCAAATTCCAAATTCCAAATTCCTGGAATCTCTACTGTACCTTCACATTTACAGATTCACACACCTCCTCCTCAGGAGAACACTACCTGGCTCTCAGACTTTCCTGACACCACAACTTTTTCATGTTGCATGCCTGTAGAACCGGCACCCTATCTCAGTTACTCTTCTCTCATTGCTGGGACAAATACCCAACACCTAAAATGAAGGAAGGAAAGGTTTATTTAGCTCACAGCTACTGGAGGTTTTAGTCCATAGTGGGCTGGCTCTAAGGCAGCCTGGCACATGGCAGAGCAACAGTTTATGGCAGCGGAGAACAATTGCAACAGAGGCAACAGAGAGTCTGTCTCTCTGCTTCTCTTACAGTACATTCAGGCTCTCTGCCTCAGGTCACACCCATAATCCCAGCAGTACTCAGACCCATAATCTCATTTTTGGATCACCCATAGTCCGAGTGGATCATGAGTTAATCTTACTCTAGAAGTCCCCACCCCATGACTACATGAGGCTTTGGGGGGACAACTAGACACAAACCATAGCACACCGCATAGATGATGCCACGGTGTGTTGTCAGTTCAAGCAGTAGAGAGGCTCCCTTGGATCATGGCTGTGGCAGCCTCTGAGTGCCTGGATGCTTAACACTGAACCAAATCCCAGAGAACCAGTTCCCTAAGTGGCTGTTCTCAGCGGTTGTGCTGAGACTCTTCTCAAACTAGCATCTTTCATTCTTGAACCTTTGAGCCTACAAAGCACAGAGTCTTGGTGATTCATGAGATGCCCTCAAGGCAACATTCCTGCATCCCAGCTCAAAGTAATTGCTTCTTTTGTGCTAATCTTTTTAGCAACCAAGTTCCCCTCTGCTCCAATTTTGCAGATGCTTCCTTTCTGGGGAAACAAAAACATTTTCAGATGGGCTTTTGGCTCTTGATTTTCAGCACAATCTGGCTAAAAGCTGTCAACAGCACTCATGCCACAGGCTGAATGCTGGGCTACCTTGAACTTTCCTCTACCATATTAAGTAGTTCACAACCATTAACCTCAATCTCTTGAAGTGATGACATGAACAAAACGTAACAAACTTTCTGTTAGAGTGTAACACAGGTGGTCTCCAGCCCAAATGCCAATGGATTAGAGTATGTGTCCTTAGCTGGTCACTTCTGTCTGCCTTTTCTCAGCATTCTAGTCATATGGCTTGTGTCTAGATGCTCCTCCAAAGCCTCATGCGTCATAGGTCATAGGTGGGGCTTTTCGGAGGCGGCTGTAGCTAGGGTGTGTGGAGCTGGGATCAAGGATATGCCGCTGAGGTTGAGTCATGTGGGATGCTAGGATTAAGGGTGTGAGTGTTACCCACCCTAAGGACAGGTATCCTAGATGACATATGAGACATAAATGATAGGTTCTGGCCTGAGTACAAACTGCTAAATTATCATAGCCTGCTTCAACATGGCTGAATCTCCAAAGCAACACTTTATCTCCCCAGTGACCACTTCTTCCTTCTTCCCCACTCCAGCCCTGGATATAACTTCCTTTTACCTTTCCTGCCCACACAAGGGAGCCTCTAATCAGCTCCTCGTGTGCCACTAACCATGGCCCCTCAAACTCTGCCCCTAGCAGAAGTCCATGAAGTCTCACCCTCCCTCTCTCAGATCAGAGGGTCTTCCCATCTCCCTGCCCTTGATCCTCTCCATGTCTACAGAGTTAATGAAGGCTCCCTCCTTATTTCTGTTTTTCTGCTGTACCACCACCGCCACCACCACTGCCACTGCTACCAAAAAATCTAATATTTTTGGTGCGATCACTCAGATCAGTGAGTCATGTAGCTCCAAGGGGCATCCCCTGCCCTGTTATTATTATTTTTTATGTATTTAGTACAGGGTCTACAGGATCTCACTATGCAGATCCACCTGTTTTCAGCCTCCCAAGCACTGGGGTTACAGACATGCACCCCCATGCCCAGTCTCAACTGTCATCTCAGTGTGCCCTGGGGGTGGGGCCAGCGTGGCTTGAAGAAGACCTCTCAATAATTTGGTCATTGGTTAAATTACAAAATTTTTCAAAGAAAAAATTAAAATGAGGTTTTGTCATAACAGATATTAAATGTATTCATGCCTTCCAACTATACAGTACTCTACAACGTAACTTTTTTTTCAGATTTAAACATATGCCTTTATTTTATGCTTCTGATATTTGTACTAAGAAGTTCATTCTGAGCCAACAATGAATTCATCAGGCAAATGATAATTTTCTAAAAAAACGTATGTGATAGCTAAAATGAAGATTTTATCGTGACTGTTGTGCTATGCTACATGTATGACTATTGGTGTCAAATTATCTCTGTAAAATTAAACTGATGTCTGTTAACATTCTACAGCATTTTAACTACTAGAACATCCATGGTTGGTAAGAAACAACTCTTCCCGGGGCGAGTGAGATGTTTCAGTGGTCTAAAGCGCCTTCTTAGGAAAGCTCATGCAACTGCAGGGACTGCGGTTCGATCCCCGGCACCACATGCTGCGCCAGTCCCACCACCAGGGCAGGCTGAGTCAGCCATAAAATAAATAAATAAATAAACAAACAAGCAAACAAATAATAAATAAATAAATTATTTTTTTAAAAAAAACAACTCTTCCCTGGTTATACTTTATATACTCAGATAAAATTTTAATAAATGTATTGATCATAACTAAGTATACTAATGTAGACCCAGAATCTCCTGACAGAACAATTGTTGTTAATTCCTGTTTTATATCCCATTCTGTTCCTGACTTTCATGCCAGACTTAAAAACATAAATCTTGACCCTCAAATCCCACCAGGGAAACTTATTTAATATGGCTTTCTGTGTCTTCAATAATAGAGACAAAGGGCTGGTGAGATGGCTCAGTGGTCTAAAGCGCCTGCTTAGGCAGCCACAGGGACTGTGGTTCAATCCCCGGCACCACATGCTGCGCCAGCCCCACCCCCAGGGCAGGCTGAGCTGGCCAGAACACAAATAAATAAATAAATAAATGAGGTTTAAAAAATAAAGTAAAATTAAAAAAAAAAAAAAAAAGAATAGTTTGGGCCGGCGAGATGGTTCAGTGGTCTAAAGCGCCTGCTTAGGAGGGCTCAGGCAACTGCGGGGACTGCAGTTCGATCCCCGGCACGACATGCTGCGCCAGCGCCACCACCAGGGCAGGCTGAGCCAGCCACAAAATGAATAAATAGAGAAACAAACAAACACAACAAGCAAACAAATAAATAAATAAATAAAATTAAAAAAAAATAATAGAGACAAAAATTAACTGTACACAAGTGCCAGCTTTTGGCTACAGCACTCGGGACTCCCATCAAAGCAGGACCTTGGCAAAGTAATGCTGAGTCTAAACAATGGTGCCACCTGAGCCCCTCCCAGAGCTTGCTTCACACGTGGCCCCGACATGTGGCCACCACTGGGACCTGGTCCCATCTACAAACTCGAGGGTCACTGGAAATGCAACTGCCCTGTCTTCGAGAGAATAGATAAACCATCCAGTCCCCTACCCTCACAAGAGAATTCTCTGCATCCAGATCCACCAATAGTTGACCTTCTTGGTCTTGCCACTGAAAGGAATGATGGTTTTGGGGCCCATGGACCCCATTGAGGTATCTTTGTCTGAGCCCCAAGTCTTGCTGGACATCTCAGGTAGGACACTTTTCTTGTTGACACACCACTCAGTTGGCACCATCTATGTTGCCCAGAGATCTACAGCCAGATCCATCAATAGTTGATCTGCTTGGTCTTGCCACTAAAGAGAAATGATGGGCTTAGGGCCCAAGGACCCTATCAGGGTATCTTTGTCAGAAGATTTAATATATCTTAAATCCTCTGAGCTTACAGGGTTAGATCCTACATGCACAGGTCCCCACCTGGTCATCCTCTCAACACCAACAGTAATAAAAGTTGCCAGCCAGCCTGCCCTCCCGGTTCCACATCACCTAAGCCAAGTAACATCCAGACAACTCAGCTCCACCTGAGAACGTCACTCTTTCTGATCCTGAACCCTTGTCATTTGTGTTTTTTGCAACTCCTGTGTCCTATATCTTCACCTAAGGATTCAAAAACCCTAGGGTAACTCATGTATTGTTTTTCTACCTGATTTCTGATCCCTTCCCTTCTGCTAATACTGTTTTTGCTGCTGGACTCTGGATCATTTGCCCAGAAGACCTTCAGGTGCCACACAAGATTTCTTCAATCTCAGATATGAGCCTTTACTAACAGTAAACTTCTCATCCTGGCTGAAACACCTAGCATTAGCTTCTATACGGGCACTAACCATCATCTTAACAAATTCCTTGTCCCCCAGATGACACCACCGTTCAGCAGGAAGCAGTCTAAAAGAATCATCACCCCTTCAAAACAACTAAAAGATGAGAATGTTAGGTTACAGCCCGAGTACAAACTGCTAAATCATCATGACCCTTTTTCAGCATGGCTGAATCCCCAAAACAACACCTTATCTTCCCAGTGCCCACTTCCTCCTTCTTCCCTACTCCAGCCTGCATACAACTGCCTCTCACCTTTCCCATACATACAAGGGAGCCTCCAATCAGCTCCCGTGTGTCACTAACCCTGGCCCTCCAAATTCCACCCCTAGCACAAGTCCATAAAGTCTCATCCTCCCTATCACAGGGCAGAGGAGCCCCTATCTCCCTGTCCTCCATCCTCTGCGTGTCCTCAGAGTTAATAAAGTTTCCCCTCCCCTTATTTCTGCTTTTCTGCTGCACTGCTGCCACTGCCACCATTGATAAAACCTGATAATCAAGAGGGCTGAATTTGTTGTCACTTGCTTTCTGCTGGCTGCCTTCTGCTTGCCCCGCTTTGCCGTCGACTGTTTATCCTCTGCGATGTCCCTCTGCCATGCCACCCTGCCTTGGAGCCAGCCAACTATAAACTGAAACCTCTATAAAATGTGAGTTAAATAAACCTTTCCTCCTCCCAAATCTTGTGGGTGTCGGGAATTTCCTCCCAGCAACAAGAAAAGTGACAAAGACACTGGTCTGGGCTGTAACCAGAATCTCCCATCAAGCTTGCTTTACAGCATTCTAGGACTTCTTTAGCTGGCAGATCCAAACCTTTCCGTAATCTCCCAGCAACAATTTAGGTACAGTCACAGTAACAATCTCATTTCTGATATGAACATCTATCTTAGTCACCTTCCCATTGCTAGGATGCAATACCCAACACTTACAACTTAAAAGAGGACAGGTTTCTTTCGGTGCACAATTTCAGAAGATACAGCCCATCCCAGCACCTCTATCGTGCTGTTTTGATACGTATATAGGGAAAATGCCGCATATATAGAGATTAGAGATTAGTACTCTCTGCAGTTTCAGGTATTCAATGGGATTCTGGGAGCATGGTCCTTCAGACAAGCTAGAGATTTATAGTTAGCTTTGGTTTGCCTGCCCACACCCCATCATTAGGATGTTCTGTAGGAGACAAGGGAGCAAGTACAAAATCCTAATCACCACACTATTATCACTCCTCAATTCCTCGATGACCAGGACCCATCCATTTGTAAGACCCGCTGCCCCCAAACACACACAGCAGGTGTGTGGGAACGTGAAGCATTACGATCCCCACTGCCCACCTTTGCACTCAGACCCCACCTGGTGTCCTAGGACCCGCTCTCCCCAACTGTCATGTCCCCTGCAGACACGTTCTGGAAGCTGAGACAGGGAGGCAGGAAAGCAGCCTCCTCTCCTTAAGCTGACTTCGGTCTCAGCATTCCCCAAAAGTACCAGCTGAAGAAAGGAAGGAATCTGGGGGCCATGACCTGGAAGCAAAGGCCGCCCTCCTTTCCCTGCAGAGTCCTTGACTGTGTCCTCCCTTGAATCCTGGGGTGAGTCTCAGGGGCCCCCAGAAAGGGGCCATTTCTCCCTATGTCTTAGGGAAGTAGACTCATTAAATGTTGTTGTTTAAATAAATAAATGTTGTTGCTTTTTATTTTTTTAGAAAGTTGACAGCAATTGATGCTAAGACAGTTATTTTTTTCTTTCCAAGTCTTTTGCCCCATTATTCTTTTCATTTCCCTGGAGAATTTCCCAAGATCTCTGTAGACTTGGGAATGGTGACTGTGGATATCCTCATCCTTTTCCTATTTATTTACTTTTATTTATTGAGACAAGATCTCACCATGTAGTGTAGGCTAGCTTTGAACTCACTTATGTAGCCCACTCTAGCCTTGAGCTCATGGTTCTCATGAATAATATTTTAAAATGATAATAATAATATTTACTTAATATTTTAACATTGTACTTTGAACTCACTTATGCAGCCCACTCGGGGCTTAAACTCTCTTGCCTCAGCTGAGACTACAGGCATGTACCACCATCCCCAGCTTCCTTTTCCTATTCTAAAGAGAAGACATCTAATATTTTCCCATTAGACAAAATATTTATTGTTACTTTTTTTTTCTTTTTTTGCAGTGCTGGGGATTGAACCCAGGACCTTGTGCATGCAAGGCAAGAGCTCCACCCAGAGCCATATCCCCAGCCCTGTCGTTATTTTTCAATAAGTAACAAAAAGCTAGTTAAGGAAATTATATTTTGTGGATAATTTACTAAGAGTTTTGACTGTTTACATCATAAATAGATGAAGCACAAGGTCCTGAGTTCAAGTCCCCATACCAATAAATGAGTAAATCACAAGTATTGAACTTAGCAGTTGCTCTTCTCTATCAGCTGTTGGCACTAACTTCTCCCTCCAGTGGACTATGTGTCTTTATGTTTGTATGTTTGTTTGGTGGGACCAGGATTGAACTCAGGACCTTGTGCTTGCCAGGCAAGCACTTATCTCACTCAACTATTTCCCTGGCCCCTCTTCTCCAGTAGATTATAGAAGACAACTATTGATAGTTTCAGACTTAAAGCATCCATAAATTCCTGATCAAAATGCACCATTTTTAAAATGTGCACTTACGTATCAATAAGTGATATTTTACTTAACATGTTTGCACCTACGTTTGTGAGCCCAGGGGCCTATGTTTTCATGTCCTCTCTCTCTTTTTTTTTTTCAAATTTTAATTTTTATTTATTTATTTGTTTATTTATTTTATGGCTGGCTCAGCCTGCCCTGGTGGTGGAGCTGGCGCAGCATGTGGTGCCGGGGATCGAACCACAGTCCCTGCAGTTGCCTGAGCTTTTCTAAGCAGGTGCTTTAGACCACTGAACCATCTCACCGGCCCGCACGTCCTTTCTTATCCTTACCTGCTTTGCAGAATCAGTAAAGCACTTGCCTTGTGAAATGAGTTTTTCCTTTTCTAGGGATGGAGAAGGGGTAGAGGACAGCTAGCATAAGTTTGTAATACCTTACTTTTGTTTTGTAAACATGTGGTAGAATTTATCTCTAAAATCTGAACTGGAGTTTTTGCAATAGAAAATATTTTCCTAACCATTTTATTTACTGGTTTGTTGAATCGCTCTAGTTTTTATTTTCTAGTTTGGGTATTTCTACACGTCTAGGAATCTGTCCACTTGTTTTATTTATTTTTTTTTAAATTTTATTTATTTATTTGTTTGCTTGTTGTGTTTGTTTGTTTCTTTTTATTTATTCATTTTGTGGCTGGCTCAGCCTGCCCTGGTGGTGGCGCTGGCGCAGCATGTGGTGCCGGGGATCGAAGTGCAGTCCCCGCAGTTGCCTGAGCCCTCCTAAGCAGGCGCTTTAGACCACTGAACCATCTCGCCGGCCCCTGTCCACTTGTTTTAGTCATTTTCTTGGGCCTGAAACTCAAGACCTGGCCCAATTTGAGGAAGGAGATGTTTATTTTGGCTCATGTGTCACAAATTGCAGTCCGTGTCCCACAGGTTCAAAGGCAGAAGTAGCACGGGGGAAGGGCCTCGCAAACAAAAGCCGCTGGCCTCGAGGCTGCCAGGAAGCAGGGAGTGGAAGGAGTGGGGAGGGCCACGCATCCTGCCAGGTTACTTCTGCCCCACTGATCTCCATTTCTGACTTTGGGGACAGCTAAAGCTGGAAATCAATTACTTGTCTGAGACCAGGGATATATAGCTCAGTGGTCCAGCACCTACCTGGTAAGCACAAGGTCCCAAGTTCAATTCCCGGTGGAAAAAAAAAAAAAGTATGCATGTAGGGGCAAGGCAAGGCCAATCCCCAAAGGGCACCTGAGGCAAGCCATGCAAACAAGCTACTCTAGTCCCCAAACCCCACCATGTGTCCCTGCAATTCAAGAACAGGTTGCTAGGCAAAAGGGTGTCATGTGACACCAATCTGCCAAATTCATGTGTTTCAGTCCCATCTGGAGATGGGCTCCACCCGACCTCAGTTTTGTGTATACTGTCTCTTATCTTTGTTACTCTGTCCTCGCCCAGTCCTCCCCTCCACCAGAACCTCCAGAGCTGAGCTGGACGCGGTACTGACCAGGCCCCACCTCCCAACAGCAAGTCAGCTCTAAGCCTTAGCACCATTATATCTAGATATTTAAATTCATCCTAACTAAAATATTATTTTCTTTTTTTAAATTATTTATTAATTAATTAATTTGTTTGTTTGTTTGTTTTGTTTGTTGGTTGGTTTCTTTCTTTCTTTATTTTATGGCTGGCTCAGCCTGCCCTGGTGATGGGACTGGCGCAGCATGTGGTGCCGGGGATCAAACCACAGTTCCTACAGTTGCCTGCGCTTTCCTAAGCAGGCGCTTTAGACCACTGAACCATCTCACTGGCCCCTAAAATATTATTTTCTTAAAATCTCAGTGGTTAGCTATGTAGCCTAGGCTGGCCTCAAACTCATGGTGATCCTCCTGCCTCAGCCTCCTAAGTGCTGGAATCACAGGTGTGCACCACCATGCCTGGCTCTAGTTTATTCTAGTCTTTTGTCAATTGCTTGAGTGGTATCCTTACCTCTTTTACTTTCATTTTCTCTCCTTTCCTGATAAAATGTTTCTAAAATAGTACATTACTTCAAGACTGATTTATCTGCACCTCAACAAAGTGTGTCATGTAATACTTTATTATTTGTCTTCAGCATTTTAAAATTTCCTCTATAATTCTCATTTTATTTATCATTTATTTATCTTGGTTTTTGGAGACAGGGTCTTACTGTGCATAATTAGGCTGGCCTTGAATTATATAACCCAGGTTAACCTCAACCTCAAGGCAATCTTCCTGCCTCAGCCTCCTGAGTGGGAGACTTAACCCTGGCTATAATTTTCATTATTTTATTATTATTTTTTTAATGATTTGGTACAGCTCCAACTCATCGTGATCCTCCTGTTTTCAGCCTCCCCAGTGCTGGGATTACAGGGATGCACCACCATGCCTGGTCTCAGTGGCCGGCTCAGCGTGCCCAGAGGGGTGCCAATGAAGCATGTGGTGCTAGGGATTGAACCCCAATCCCTGCACTTGACAAAGCAGGTGCTTAGTCTGCTGAGCTATCTCGCTGGCCCATAATTCCCATTTTAATACAGAATTATTTGGTACCATGCTGTTTAGTTGCGTTAGATTTTTTTTTTTTTTTTTTTATGGCTGGCTCAGCATGCCCTGGGCATGGGGTTCGTGCAACATGTGGTGCTGGGGACATGCTGTTTAGTTTCTAGTTGTGGAATATCAACCAGATCATGAGCTGGGCTGTGGCTACAAAGAGACTAAAAAACACAGGAGCTTAAATAAAAGAAGCGGGGTTCTCTGCCATGGATCAGCGTGGTTGTGTTGGGGGAGCGGTCTGCAGTCCCTTTATAGTTCCATTGTGACATAGACAGCTGCTTCCTCCTGACTTGGGCAAAGCTCTAGCCGCTGCCGTGCCTATATCCTGGCTGACAGGAACGGGGAGAAGGTGGCCAAGGCAAATGGACAACAAACAGCTCGTGCCCAAACAGTTACAGCCACAAGTCGCTGCAAGGACCAGGGGGAAACATGATCCTGGCTGGGCCTATGGGTCACACTCTCTGGCTAGAGAGTCCACAAACAAGGAGCTGTCACACCCGGGGCTTTTGTTGTTAGAGGTTATTAATGTTCAAGATAATTCATCAGGTTGCCCTTCGGTCAGAGGACAGCCTGTCACATGGATCGTGTGGGGTGCTCTAACAGGTCCCTGTGGCCTGGTAACACGGCCTTTTTGGCATCAACAAGCACTTTACGGGCCGGCGAGATGGTTCAGTGGTCTAAAGCGCCTGCTTAGGAAAGCTCAGGCAACTGCAGGGACTGCGGTTCGATCCCCGGCACCACATGCTGCGCCAGCGCCACCACCAGGGCAGACTGGGCCAGCCACAAAATAAATAAAATAAAGAAACAAGCAAACAAACAAATAAATAAAAATAAAAAAAAAAAAAAAACAAGCACTTTATATTGTGTCTCTCTGAGGTTTGTGCTATTTGTTCTTGTTTACCTTAAAGATTTGGGAGGCGTCGGGGAGCTATGTTCTACTGTTTCTTTCTTTTTTTTTTTTCTTTAGCAACATGACATCCTTCCTTTCCTGTATGATACTTGTCTAAAATTCTGCATCCACCTAAACAACAGAGGGACTCACCAAGGAAAGTGAGTTTAATGGGGACTAGCAGAGACCTGAGGCTCACAGGCCCATCCTGGGAGGCGGGGCCCAGGGAAAGCCTCTACAGGCGAAGGGTGGCCTCCACACAGTTGTTTTGAAACAAAGCTCCTTAGTGGAAGGCGCTTGTTGCAGGAGATGGTGATTGTTTATCGATGACAGGACTGTTGCTGGGAGATGTCTCCATGGCAGCCACTTATCCAGAATTCGTCATATTGTCAGAGTCCTTGGGAAGATCTCATCAGGGACAGAGGTGCATCTCAGCCTTTGCCGTCTGTAGTAGAGCTCTTGTTATCAGGCGAATGTGGGCGACATCCCTTCATGGGCTGACGGCTTATTGATTATTTTTAAGTTTTGATTTCAACCTTGAAAACCCATCTAATGGATCAGAGAAGAGATTAACTCCATTTCGTGTGTGTGTTTCTGTGTGTGTGTGTGTGTGTGTGTGTGTGTGTGTGTGTATGTATGTGTGTATGTGTGTGTGTATGTGGTAGCTGGAAGCACCACTACTGAGTTACATCTTCAGCTCTTTTTATTGTTTATTTTGAGACAGTATCTTGCTAAGTTCCCCAGGCTGACCTGGAACTCACGATCTTTCTGTTTCACCTCCTGAGTAACTGAGATTACCAGCACACTCCACTATACCCGTTATTTCTTTAGGTTCCTGTGTTTTTTCATTTTATATTAGTACATGTTTGTGATACATGATTCCATTCATTGTAAGGGGTTGGTACATGTGCGTGACATGTTCTCATCCTCTTTATGTCCCCCTCCCCCATTGCTTCTTCCCATTTGCAAGAGATCCCTGACTGTTTCCTATTATCTGCCTCTTATTTTGCACTTTCATTTATTCATACGTATCAGAGAAATCACATGCTGTTTAAGCTTGTGTGTCTGATTTATTCCACTTAAAATTATGGTTTCATGATTGTCTTAGTTACTTTTTACTCGTTGCTGGAACAAACACCCAACACTCAAAATGAAGGAAGAAAAGGTTTATTTAGCTCACAGTTGCTGGAGGTTTCAGTACATGTTCAGCTGGCCCAAGGCTGAGTGGAACAGGGCAGAGAGCATCCAGTTCATGTTGACGCAAGAGCAACAATCTCAAAGGAGTCAACCAAACAACCAGGGAACCAGAGAGCAACAGCTCACGTCTGTCTCTCTGTTTCTCTTTATATTGCATTCAGGCTCTCTGCCTCAACCTATCTGCCTTAGGCCACACCCATAATCCCAAAAGGACTACGACCCATAATCCCATCCGTACTAAAACATATAATACCAGTGGATTATGAGTCAAGTCTCAAACTCTAGAAGTCCCTGCCCCATGATTGTATGAGGCTTTGGGGGAACAACTAGACATAAACGGTAACAATGGTTCATCCATTTTCCTACGAATGGTTCAGTGTTATCCTCCTTTAATGCCAGAGTAGTACTCCACTGCGTATTTCATCTGCTGATGGACATATGAGGCTGCTTCCAAGATTAAGCTATGATGAATTGTGCTGATATAAACACGATGTGCATGGATCACTGTCACGTGATGCCTTTAGCTCTTTTGGCATGATACCTAGTGGGAGGGGGTCATTAGCTCAAATGGAATTTCTAGTTTTAGTTTTTTTGAGCAATCTCCACACTGATTTCCATAGTGGTCACACTGGATCACATGCCCACCAACCATGTAGAAGGGTTCCTTTTCTCACAATCTTGCCAGCTTTTCTATTATTTGATTTCTTGATGATAGTTTTGGGGTTGTTTGTTTGTTTGTTTTTGTCTTTTTGAGACAGGGTTTCACTATGAGGTTCAGGCTGGACCTCAGCTCACTTCATAGCTTTGCCTAGCCCCAGACTCAAGGATTCGCCTGCCTCAGCCTCCTGAGTGCTGGGATTATAGGTATGCACTAACATGCCTGGCTGATGCTCAGTATTTTAAAAGTGTTCCTTTCAGCCAGGTGTGGTGAGGAACATCTATAGTTCCAGCACTTTGAGAGGGATGAGGCAGGAAGATCTAAAATTTGAGCCCAGTTTGGGCCAATTAGTGAGACCTTATCTGGAAATTTAAAAAATAAATATTAAAAGGGCCAGAGAATATAGTGTGATCACCCTGGGTTTAATCTTCAGTACTAGAGAAAAAAAGGTGCCACTTTGGCCAACATGTTGTTTTATTTACAAATTCAACCCAAGAATCACTTAGGCTGTTCATGTTAGGAATCTGCTTTGTGTTACATTGGCACTACTTTCTGCTACCTTATTTTTTGCATTGTGTTTACTATGTTCTATTTTTCTCTCTCTCTCTCTCTCCTCTCTCTCTCTATTTTCCATTGGATGCATCAGATTTTCTTTTGCTGATTTAATAAGTTATATGAAGTATGATAAAAATATGATGAATGTTTAAATAAAAAAATATTGCAGTAAGAGATGCATTCCTCAAAATACTCCCTTTGTTTCAAACATACTTATCCAATCTTTTGCGGGGGAGAGGTCTCACTATACAGCCCAGCCTGGCCTCAAACTTGCGGCAGCCCTCCTATCTTAATCTCCAGAATGTGCCATCATACCCAGCTTCCCTTCTGTGTCTTTACTTGCACTGCAGTGGTAGCTTGAAGTCCTGAATCAATTAAAAATGTTCACCTTTCATGGTCACTTTGACTTTGGGAAGAATAAGAAGTTGCATAAATATCAGATCTGGGGAATAAAGTAAGTGAGAACACAGTGTAAATTTTCCTTTTTTTTTTTTGCTTTGTTTTTGTTTTCAGTCCTGGGGATTCAACTCAGGACCCTACATTCCTTTCCTTTTTGAAAGTAATTTTTTGGGGGGGCCGGCAAGATAGCTCAGCGGTCCAAAGTGCCTGCTTAGGTAAGCTTAAGCAACCACAGGGACCAAGGTTCAATCCCAGGCACCACATGTTGCGCCAGCCCCACCCCCAGGGCAGGCTGAGGAGGTCATAACATAAATAGTTTTTTTTTTTTAAAGTAATTTATTTATTTTTTATTTTTTGTCTTTTTGAGACAGGGTCTCTCTATGCAGTTCAGGCTGGCTTTAGCTCACTTCTGTAGCCCAGGCTGATCTCAAACTTGCACGGATCCTCCTGCCTCAGCCTCCCAAGTGCTCGGATTACAGGCATGCACCACTACACCTGGCAAAAGAAAGTAATTTTAAAAAAATATTTTCTTTCTCCTCCTCCTCCTCTTCTTCTTCCTCCTCCCCCTTTGACTCACTGTGTAGTTCAGGCTGACCTCACGCTGGCCTTAAATTCACTATGTAGCCCTCATTTGCCCTCAGTCTCACAGTGACCCTCCTACCTCAGCTTTTCCGGGGCTGGAATTACAGCGCACACCACCACACCTGGCACTCTTTGACAATAATTGCTGTAAATGATTTGAATTATCTGAGGACATTGAGGCAGCCACAAAAACACAAAGAGCACTTTCTGAACTGCTTCAGAAAGAGGCATGGGATAAGTGTTTTCAAAGCAAGGGGGAGGATTTTTTGTTTTGTTTTCTGGGGTTCGAACTCACGATCTTGCACTTGCCAGGCAGGCACTAGTGCCATGGAGCTATCTCTCAGACAAGGAGGATTTTGTAGCAGGTTAATAGCAATGTGTTCAATTTAAACATTCACTGTGTATTTTGATCATCATTGTGTTGTCCTTTGTTGATACCCTGGCCGCCTACATGCCCATACTCCTGTTCACTTCTAACCTTTACATTCAAGTTATTTTTTGTTTGTTTTTATTTGTTTGTGTTTTGAGACAGGGTGTCATTCTGTAGTTCAAATTTGTCTTGAATTCACTGTGTAGCCCGGGATGGCCTCAAGTTCTCAGCAATCCTCCTGCTTCAGCCTCCCAAGTGCTGGGATTACTGGCACGTGCCGACATACTTGAATCTTATTTTGTTGTTCTTTTTTTTTTTTTTTTTTAGTTGCTCTCACCTTTGGCAGAATCTTGACGTCTCCTTGTAGTGACCCGATGGTGCCACTTTTGGCGCCAGTCCTGTCTCAGTTCAGCGACTCAGGCTCTGCTCTCTCTCTTCCCCCGGTCCTGTGGGTATTACCCCTCCCTAGGGTCTCTCACATTGACTTTTTTTTCTTCTCCTATCACCTCCATAAAATGCTCTCAGCATGGGAGGCATGGAGTCTGAGAATCCTGTCATTTTCACCGCCGGGTATTACCCCTCCCTAGGGTCTCTCACATTGACTTTTTTTTCTTCTCCTGTCACCTCCATAAAATGCTCTCAGCATGGGAGGCATGGAGTCTGAGAATCCTGTCATTTTCACCGCCGGGCACTTGAATGCCATCTGAATGACTGCAAGGCAAGGCCGCTCCAGAGTTCTCCCCCTTCACTGCCCTGGAACAACGCGCCATTGTCTGTGTGGCTCTGTGGAGGCTGAGAACCTGGCCCCCGCCCCGCCAGCGGCAGCTTTTCTCTTCCTCTGCCAGAGTTTTAGAATTTTCCTCCTGTCCTCAATGCTCCAGCCTCACCCAGGGGTGGAGTTCCTTAGTGTCTCTTTCATAGCACTCCCCGACCCCTCACCTCTGGGAACGCAGCTTGCAGCTCTCTGGGGTCCACATGCCCTCACCGTGAGGAACCCCAATCGCCATAGGCTGGGTCAAATCTCCATTCTCTGCCACATTCTGCTTTCCTTTTGTATTTCAGGTCACTCTTTTCTTGGACTGTGGTCTGATTTTCAGGCTGGGGACTTCCCTGTTCCCCTCCTGGCTTCATCCCACTATCCATACTCCAGTTCTCACTCTTACATCATATTCCTGATAATTTCCACTTTTCCTTAAATTTTAGTTACTAAAGTTTTTTACCTCTGTCTCGACATCTCGGCTTCAGGCAGATGTGTCACTTAGCTGTCAGCTGACACAGGCAATGGGTCCACTTGGTTTTCTTCATTACATTCCTCACTGGTAGTATGTAGGGCACTGCCACCCAGGCCTAGGGTGCTCTGAGCTTGAGGACATCCCAGGGCAACAGGAGGACACTGTCCCCTGTGGACAGGCGCGCACCAGGGAACAAGGGCATCCTGCAGCTCTAGGATTAAGGGGAAAGAAAGAGGTTGCAGGAGGGGCTGTGCTTATTATACTGGTTGTCAGTGGCCTGTGTGGTTAGAAGCTCCCTAGCCCATGACAATGACCCTGTAGTGAAAGGGGCAGCTAGGACTTCCTGGGCCAGGCCAGGGAGGGGGGACCGCAAAATCCAGAGCTGGACTTGCTCTGTACACGGCTGCTTGGCGGGGTTTTGGGTGGTAGTTATCAGAATCTGCTTTCCCCTCCTGCTCATGAGGGCCCTTCACGGATGGCTTGGCTGAGAAAGGGCTGCGCTGGCAGAAGGGGCTGGCTTAGGTGTCCTGCAGGGTGACTACCTGATCCAGGCAAAGTTTGTGGGGACAGACCTGAGCTGAGGCAGGCAGAGGGAGATACCATCTGCCAGGATCTCAGGTGACAGGACCAGGGCAGCAGGAATGTCAGAGCCAAGGGGCTGCCAGGTGAATCTTGGGTTAGGGGAGCTCAGGCTAGGCCCAGCTAGCCTGTGCTGAGGGGTGTGGGGTCTTCCCATGACAGAGGCCTAGGGACATCTTCCAAGGGCTCAACCCAACTACCTCACCAGGGTGCCCAAGGTAAAATTGCCCAGGTCTCGGGTGACTTAGAGGCAGCTCCCTCATGAGTCCTGCAGTTAGGACAGATGTGTGACTGCTGGTAGAGGCAATGGACTCTGGTACGATACCAGTGGTAGCTAGACTACCACTCTAAGGATAGTAAGCTGGGAGGGAAGCCATAAAAATACATTCTATACAGGCCTAGAGACCATAGCCAAGTACAAAATCGAGGAGTCAGCAGGGCAGGTTCCTTCCGAGGAAGAATCTACTGGCATCTCTCCAGCTTCTGGTGGATGCGGGTCAGATTCAGTGTTCCTTGGCTTGTAGGTGCTTCACCCAATATCTGCCCTACCTCTGTTTCTTCAATTTCTCATGGCATTCTTTTTAAAAGGACAAAACAAATATTGGACTAAGGCCTACCCTATACTGCTGTGATCTCATCTTGAGTAATCGCCTCTCCATCATCCTATTTCCAAATAAGTTCACACCGAGGTCAGGACTTCAGCATAGCTTGGGGAGCACCCAGTTCAATCGCTTGTCACCTGATCCTATAGTGGGCCCAGTGGGTTTGTGAGCCAGGTGGGGTTATGGCTGCAGTCTCAGGATGGGAATAATGATATTCATGCTACTGTTGAGGAAGTGAGGTACGTGGGGCTGGGCTCAGCTGTGACAAGTACACAGAAAGCAGCAGTCACGGAGAGCGGCCAGAAGCTGTCTGAGGCTTTGTCAGGAATCCATGTGCACCTGGTACACCCAGATACACTCCAGATCACCCAGGAATGCTCTAGGACATGCCGCAGACACAGGACTGATGCACAGGGCCTTTCTTTTTTCTTTTTCTTCTTCCTCCTTCTCCTTTTGTTTATTTGTTTTGTTTTGTTTTGTTTTGTTTTGTTTTGTTTTCTTGAGACAGGGTCTGGCTCTGTAGTTGAGTCTGGCCTTGAACTCACTGTGCAGTCCTAGCTGGCCTTAAGACCAAGCCAATGTTCTTGCTTCAGCCTCCCAAGTACTGGGATTACAGGTGTCTGCCGCCACACCTGGTATCAGGTTTTCTTTTCTCACTTACAATGCATAGAAAATGGCAGAAACTGGGTCAGCCTTATCCTCCTTCTTTAGGATGAGTCCCAGATGCTCTGGGGTGTGCTTGCATGCTGGAGCCGGGGGCTAAGGCCCACAAGGCACAGAACAGGGGCTGTTCCAGAGACTTCTCTGCCACCAGACATGCAGCTCCCTTTGCCCCCTGGCAGATCTGGGTGGTATGTCACCCAAAGAAAGTCACATGTGTACCCTTTTTTCTGGGAATCAGATGCAACTAAGAGGCTCTCAGGGTGATGCCACCCTGCTTTACCCAAGTGGCGGGTGCCACTGTGCAGGATTTATGATGGCGAGAAGAGCAAATAGCTGAGCAGAGACTGGAGCCATCAAAACCTAGAAAAGGCAAAGAAGGATCTGGCTCAGAGCTGCTGGAAGGAATGCCATCTGCGGACACCTTGACTCTGGATTTCTGGCCTTCAGAATCACACGAGAATGTGTTTCTGCTATTGTAGTCATGAAGGTTATTACGGTTAGAAAGAAATTAGGATACCATCCTCTTTACATAAAAAGGAACATGGTATGTGATGTTCTACCCTGCTTTTTCTTTTAGGTTTCAGAGTCGAGTGGACTTAGAGACCCCAAGAACCCCAGCAATCTTTGCAAGAGCTCCCCTCTCCACAGCTGGCAGGACTTGGAGGTGTGGATGAGCCATGGCATCCTCACCAGCTCCAGTGACATCTCTTCAGAACATTTCTAAGGTCTTGCCCTTGCCAGCCTGGCTGAGTTAAATAATGGAGTCTTTGCTAAGAGAGCAGGGGTCTGTCTGAGGGGGAATTCCCAGGATTGGTCCAGATCTGAATGCTGAGGAACTGAATACACTTGTGATATTCATCAGTCCTGCCAACCTGTCCTTTGTGGGGGTGTCCCATCTTTCATAGCTAGAAGGAGGCTCCCTTTTGGTTCTTGCCCTTCTTCTTCCTGTCTGATGTGTAGAGTAAAAATGGAGCCACAGCAGTCTTCTTACAACCATAAGGATCAAAGCTAAGGCCAAGAATGATAAGTCAGAAACATGGTCTGCACAATAGATAATTTTGATAAATCAAACCTCTGAGGCACCCGCCTCAGAGGACTCCTATAGACCCAACTGAGGAGAGAAGACTTCCTGAACATAGACCTGGGGAGCCTGGCCAGCTGGCTCATCTCTGGAGGAGCTCTATTCTTAGCTCTCTAGACCCAGGTGAGCAGGGCTAGGATGTGGGGATCCATATGGAGCCTTGATCAACCCCAAGTGACTAGTCCTCTGGGGACCTTGCCCCTGGGCCCTGGTTGAGATGAGCCATGGGGTCGGGACAGGAGGAGCAGGTATCACAAGCTGCCCATCTGTGGGGAGCGGCTGAAGCTGGAGCTCAATCACATCAAGGCCAGCCTCCAGAACCCAGGGTCTGAGGCAAGCCACATGGATAAGCTGTTAGGCGGAGAGGTTACACGTGATATTCAACTTTCCAAGTGTAGAAACAAGTGCACTGCAGCCATTGGATTGCTCCTTCTCCTCCCCTTCCTCCCCTCCTTCCCATCAGGAGAGAGGGCTCCATCTGGCCTCAGTTTTCCGTATTCCAACTCTTGTCATTGTCTCTCCTTCTCCCTGTCCTCACCCGGGAACACTGAGAGCTGCACGGGATTCAGTACCCGTTATACACTTCCAGCTACTAATCCACTGGCCACCGAGCTGGGCTGGAAGCAGTGCTCCACCACACAGAGAAAGCAGCACAGCAGGTTCAGTGGTTCCCCAAGAGCAGGAGTAGGCGGCCACATCCCACGCACTCCCCTTGCGCTTGTCCTTTCCTGTTCCTTCCTTACTCACCCCCCAGCCCTGGCAATACTCAAGTGATGACGATGTGGGTCCAAGCCTGCAGAGGCCCAGCTGGAGAGAGAATCCCACCAGTGAGACTACGGAAGTACTCCCAGGTGGCAGCCTTCGAAGCCAAGCTTTCACTGGCTATAAGCCCTGAGGAGAGACCACAGCCAGCTGCTGATGCCCAGGAAGGTGGTCAGAGATGCAGAGAAGACAAAGACAAAGCGGGTGATGTGGCACATGCCTGTAATCCTAACACTAGGGGAGGCTGAGGCAGGAGAATCACTACGAGTTTGAGGTCAGCCTGGGCTACACAGTGAGTTTAAGACCAGCCTGAACTACAAACAAAGATCCTGTCTTAAAAAAAAGGAAAGAAAGAAAAGAACAAGAAGACTGGATGGTGTGCAGGAAGGCTGGAAGGTACGAGTATAACAGGAATGGAAACAAATATCAGGAGGGCCTGATGTTGAGGAGGCACCAAAGGTCTGTGAACAATGACACATCTGGATGTCAGGCTATTTGTCACCTAGGATCTGCTCGATGAAGTCATGAGCCAGGTGGCCACTGACTGAAACCCTGCACGGGCCCAAGGGTAAGTAATCTCCTCCCCAAGGCTGGTCAGCTGTGGCCACTTCGAACTGCTGCATCTGCCCTCAGCAAAAATCAACAATGCACCTGAAACAGTGCTGTGCCTAGACAAACAGACCACCTACCTCGGGGACACAGCTCCCTTCCAGCAGGCTCTAGGCCTAGGTGCCTCTCTCCTGCAGTGACTTTCTGCGGGTCTCGGGAGCCTACCATGGTGAAGCCCCTACTGAGACGACCTGTCTGAACCAGCTGTGGTGGGAGGGACTTGTGGGGAGCCCCTCAGACTGCTTCAAAGATAAGGGGTCCAAAGACACTTGAAGATGACCCCTCTTGTCTATGCAAGTGCACAGTGGGATATAATTATGTAACATGACTTACACAGGGAACACATGTGCTGGTACAGCACTAGGAAGTATGTCAACATGAGATAGCGACCTGTATAAGAATGGTGCATAAGGATGCATTCGGCTCTCTTGCGCTCTCATTTTGGCAATGTGCTCTGTTTCCATGCTGCCTGCTGAAGTTGGTGTTTTGCACACATGTTCTTTACCTTAGGACCTCACCCTTGGGCCCCTTAAGTGGGCTGAGAGAGGTCCACACGGCCACAGCCCTGCCCATGTTGATCTGCTCCAGTGTGGACTACCACCCCAAGTTTAGAATTCCTAATTCACGATGTCATACTGACAGGATTGGCTAGGCATGAATTTCTGCTAGTCTTGTTTATTGAGGGACTCCAAGTTCACTCTTCTTCTCACCTGAGTCTTCTCTGACTTGTGAAAATGGAGGGGGTCCCCCGGGAGGGTGGCATGAGGGTGCTTGACAAAGGGCAGCTCAGCACCCATCAGAAACTGTGTCAGTCTGGGAAGGATAAGGGAAGGCCTCAGAGCACCTCTCCCTTTGGGAGCCCTCACCCTGCAGGCCTTTGCTGCTGGAAATCAGCCAGCCCCATAGGTGTAGGTCCCTCAGGATTCTGCCCACGTCTGGCCATGCGTTCAGAGACTTGCACAGGTTGCGCTGGTGTACAGTTGGGGCCCAGTTTATAATCAGCAGAAGTGAGGACAATGGGAACCTTCTGAAATGGTAGGAGCAGAGGAACAAGCATGAAGAGGTGGGGCCAGTGGGTCCCAAGAGGTCAGAGCAAGAAGTGCACCATTGAGGGGGGCAGGAGTGGTGGCTGGAATCCCCCCTCATGTCACCTCCAGGTGATCATAGGGGTTAACAGCTTTGCACTGACCCATTCCAGCCTCTGGAATCAGTGCCCTGGCCTGGATTTGGGTCCAAATGGAGGTAAGGCCCCAAATGAGGACCTGAGGAGCCAGTGGGCCCTGTCATTCGTGCCAGAGCTCCTGGGACATATGGCCAAGACCAAGGAGCACAGAGACAGTTAGTGCTTCCTGAGGGGCCATTACTCAAGAATCCTTTGGTTTTTTTCTTGAAACAGGGTCACACTGGGTACTTCAAACTGGCTTTGAATTCACTATGTAGCCCAGGCTAGCCTTGAATTTGCAGTGATCCTCCTGCCTCAATTTCCCAAATACTGGGTTACAGGTCTGCTGCCACCATGCCTGGCTAAGAACCCCTCTTTTTTTTTTTTAATTTTATTTATTTATTTATTTTGTTTGCTTGTTGTGTTTGTTTGTTTCTTTATTTATTCATTTTGTGGCTGGCTCAGCCTGCCCTGGTGGTGGCACTGGCGCAGCATGTGGTGCCGGGGATCGAACCGCAGTCACCGCAGTTGCCTGAGCCCTCCTAAGCAGGCGCTTTAGACCACTGAACCATCTCGCCGGCCCATAAGAACCCCTCTTGAAGCTGGTACAGAACATTTTTCCAGGTATTCTCATACCTAGATTGGTTTTATTAATGCAATGTTGATCATACACCCACTGTGTGCCTGATTCTGTGTTGATGCAGCTTGTAGACCTGGGTGACATGCTTTAGCCAAAGTGCTGTGTGACCAGGGTGAAAGTGTCTTTCCAAGAGCTTCCTGGTCTGGGTGCTGCCTGGGGGCTCAATGTGGGCAGAAGACTTGGCATAGGGCTGAGGTCCCCAATCGCACAAACTGAGACAAGGATTTCAGTGACATGATTGTGAAGTGAGATCAGAAGGACAGTAGAAGAGGGGGAAGGGGAAAGAAGGAAGCCAGGAAGGGGGACATACGGTCTCTGTCCTAAGCCCGGCAGAATCCCACAGTCACCAGCCGTTGAGGACAGGGTGCGCTGGAGATTGGAGATCACAGACACCCTTGCTGAGGGCACCTCTCCACACGGGCACAGTGGGCACACATGGCGAGGTCCCTGAGGTTCAAGGACACCCTGATGTTTCCGCTGCAGCCCAGCCAGCTTCCCAGGTCCACTCACTCCTCTCATTAGATGCACCCCGCTGCTTCCTCAAAGCTATATCTGACTTCTAGGAAAATGAAAGACTTGCAAGGGAGAGTAGGGGTGCAGCAAGGAACACATGTCCTTGCCCCATTCCACGTTCTCATCCTTGGCCTGCATGGCTGTGGGGCCCAGGCTCTGCTTGGAGGGTAACCTTTGAGACTGCCTCACTTGGCCCTTGCTGGGACTGAGCCCCTACCTGTAGGCCAGGTGTATCACGGGGTCCCCAGATGAGTCTTATGGATTGGGCCACTGTAACAGACTCAGGATGCAGGCAGGCCATCATAGGCAAAGATCACAAATAGGGACCACGAAGGTATTCTCACTCAGTCCTGGGGCCAGAAGGCTGAGCAGAGGTTGCCAGTGCAGCATGTTGCTCCACTCCAAGCTGAATGCTCCCTGCCCCTTCCAGTCCTGCCCTTGGTCATGCTGATCTCAGTGGACCTTTGTTCACAGCGGCAGCTCTCAGCCTGTGCCTTGCAGTCGCATTGCTTCTCTTGGTGTGTCTCTTTGTGCATGGCATTCTCTCACAAGGACACCAGTTCTAGTGCCTCAATGTCCATTCTAATGACCTCATTTTAACTTAATGGTGTCCAGAAAACCCCATTTCCAAATAAGGGCACACTTATAAGTCTTGGAATTAGGACTTGAACATAGCTTTAGGGCGATGGGATTCCACTTGTAATCTCAGGTGTCATAGCCAGGGGTGTAACGGTTAATCTGATTTTCTTAGAATTTCAGGGAGAGAGGCTGGTGGATTTCTTCATCATTTCATTAGCTCTGCAGATATGGGGCTTCCCCTGCTGGGAACCCCAGAGCAGCCTCTCTGCTTTTACTTTTAAACCCAGTGTGTTTGGTTTCTGGTAATAGCCAAAGCTCAGGTTTTTCCCATTCCTAAACACCTTGAAACTGCCATGAAGCTGCTTCAACCACCCTGGCTCCAGAAGGGTTAGGGCTGGGGCTAGGATTTGTGCTAGGGCTGGGGTTTGGGCTAAGTCTAGGGTTAGGGGTTAGGTTTAGGACTCAGGGTGTTCAGGTTAGGGTTAGCATTGGGATCAGGATTAGAGTTAGGGTTAGAGTTTAGAGTTAGGGACTTTGGTTCAGGTTAGTATTGGGATTTCGAATTTTTTTTTTTTTTTTTTTTTTTTTCAAGTCAGGGTCTCACTTTGTAGTTCAGGCTAGCCTTGAGCTCTCAGCTATCCTTCCTCCTTAACCTCCCTCATGCTGGTACCACCACACCCTCCTTGGTATTTAAATTTTGGTTAGGGGTTGTGTTATGTTTAAAGTTGCACTTAGGGCTAGGGATATGATTATATAGCAATTAGGGCTAAGGCTAGGGCTAGGACCAGTGTAGTGTTAGGGTTATGGCCCGGTGGAGGGTTAGGTCTAGTTGTAGGTTTAGGGTTAGTATTTGAATTATGGTTGGGGTTAATTTAGAGTTAGGACTAGGATCAAGTTTATGTTTGGGGGCTAGGGTTTATTTTAGCATTAGGGTTAAGTCTATAACTAGTGTTAGGGCTAGAATAAGGGCTTGAGTTAGAGTTAATGTTAGAGTTAGCGTTAGGATTCTCTGTGCTATTCTGTTACCAAGATACTTGCACCATATGTATAGCAACTATGACTCTTGCCCTAGTTTGCTTCCTATTTCAGCCTTGTAACTTGAAAAAAAAAAAAAAACTTGTCTTGCTATAAACCCCTGTAATCTCCCCCTGAGGTCTCTACCTGAGTCAGTCCTCCAACAGCTCTCCCCTTTCTCTCAGGTTCTCAGCACCCCCAAGGGAAAACCTCACACACCAGGAAGTGCCCAGGCTGGCTGAGTGAGCTTGGGCAGGGAGAGTAATGGGAACTTTCGTGCCTGGCTGCCTCGGCACCTCAAATCTGCAGCTATTCCCAGCCTCACGATCACACTAGTGTGCCAAAGGCAGCTGGCCAAACTGGCCACTGTGAGACATGCCATGGCACATCACCTGGGGAGGAGTAGTTTGGGCTGCATTTGCAGACCTGTCTGCTTGCGTTGCTCTCTTCCACCTACATCTGTCCACACCTCTCCTTGGGCCCAGCATGAATTCACATGCCCTGGTGGGGCAGGGGCTGTGGCGATCTGAGACCAGGGAGTGGCATGTGGCAGGCACTAGGTCAGGGGCCTCTGGAAGCGGTGCCTAGGGTGTCAGCCTGGTAGGGGGAAATGGAGAGTAGGAACTGCCAGGAGAATTAGTGGGTACTCAGGGAATCCACAAGTCACATGGCTGTGAGCAGAAGAGTGGAACATCTTGGGCTTGTGCCTCTCCCTGCTGGTCCTGGTTCATTAACTTGTGATGACCCAGGAGCCCATGTGGAAAGGAAGCTTCAAGGCTGGCTGAGCTGTTGGGAGCCTGAGGCGTGGCCATCAGTGCCCTTGGGGCAATGGGGCTGGCACATCTTCTGAGCTGGTATTACTGCTCCTGTCTAGCCAAGGGTCTTTCTGGTGTGTTTCTATTGCCCAGGATGGGTGGGGCTGCTGTGGTCTCTGGTCCATTGGCTGTGAGAAAGGTGGAAGTGCCCCGAGTTGGCTCCTCAGCTTCTCTGGGCCCTCACAAATTCACGTCTCAGTTACAGCCTTCTAGAGGCTCAGAAAGAAATTAGATTTGGCTGGGCCTGGGTTGGTGAGGCAAATAGGCCCACGGTCAGGGGCAGGGGGTACTGACTCCCTCTTTGTGGATTTGAGGGAAGAGGGCCCAGGGTATTTCTCACTGAACATCTACTCAGGCAGACACTTGGAGCTGAGATGGTGCCACTGCACATGACAGCTGCTTGGCCCTAGAGAGCTATCCTAGCATCTGGGTGTGCATCACAAGCTAAAGGCTGAGTGTCAGGAGGGAGCAGGTCTGTGCTGTGACACACAGCGGCCAATGGAGACCCACATACTCAGACACCCCCAGGGGTGGGAGCCGAGCCAGCAGGACAGGGTGGGCCGAGGGTGTGAGACAGACTAACCCTCCTGGGAGAGGCGTCCACCACCCATCCACCCACTATGCGTCTGCAGCCTGCCCTGGCCTGTTTGCCTGCCCACCTCGCCCAACATTTTCCGATGAAAGTTCCCAGAGCAACAGCAACACCAAATCATGACAGACGAGCCTGGGCAGGGGCAGGCCTAAGGGGTCACAAGTGAGAGATGGGCAGGGAGGGGAGGGCTTGATTTGAAGCTGGGACTCTCAAGACACCACTACTAGCTGCTGAGGGGCCAGTCCACAGACCGGACAGGAATGACTCCTGGGCCAGGAGCCCATGGTGGTGGGCTCTTGTCACAGTGTCCACAGAATCACCGAGGATGGAGGGGAGAAGGAGTAGGTATCAGATGGGCCCACATGGGGCTCGCAGACCTCAGAGCACTCCATCAGCCTGCCGGACTGCAGGGAACTGGGAGCACCCACATCTTCTGATGGGGTGTTGCCTTCATGAAGGGGGCTTTGGGCTGAAGAAGGGGCAAGTTCTTTTCTGGGCCCAGTGGGGTAAGATGTGGCTGACCTCTCTCTGTGTCAGGAAGCCTTGGGTGGGGCAGCTGGAGGAGGGTGGAGAGGAATCACAGGGCCACACCAGTGAGGAGACAGACAAAGCCCAGAGATTCCTGGGGTCTGCATGACTGAGAGCTTATCCGTGGCCCCCAGTCCCCACTGCTAGCAGTGTCCCCACTTTCTCTGACATGCCTAAGCTAGCTCTGGGGCCTATCGAGGAAACCCTTTCCTCAGCCCCTGTGCAGCATGGTGGCCTGGATAGATCTGAGTGGGGAGTGAACTCCCTGAATCCCCCCTTCACCCCACACTGTACAGGGAACTGGGGGGAGGGGTAAGGAGCTTCAGATGAAGCCCCTTTCCCAGCCCCTCCCCCACAGCATGGCTGAGGGCAGACACAGGTTTCCCAGGAAACACAAGGGAAGGGAAAGTGCTGAGGCCAGACTGGCTGGACCGATGGCTAGAGCTGACTGAACAGTGCCCGAGGGAAGGCCGGGCGTGGGGACGTGGGCAAAGGCAGTGTTGCTTCCCTCCAGTCTCACAGCCCTACTCCACCCTGCACAGGCTGAGGCAGAGACCCCAGAAGGTAAGTACAGCACAATTGGTACCCAGGGTGTGGGGCACAAGAAGGCCTTTGGCTCCCAGGTCCTGATCTGGATCATCCTGGCCCAACAGGACTATCTTCAGTGTCCTGGTCACCCTGTCCCTCTTGGTGTCCATCATGGGAAACTGGGCCTCAAGGCTGGGCTGCTTGGGGGAGAGGAGAAGTCGATTCAGGACTGGTCCTAAGGCCCAAGAGAGCCCTTCCCCATGTGCAGATCACCAGCGTCTACGTCCACCAGGGGTCTCCTGGGCATGGTGGGGTACCCGTGCCATACAGGTGACAGAGGTAACAGAGACAGTGGTGACGGAAACTGTGGTGACCGAGGCTGTGGAGGTGGGGCCTGGCCAGCAAGGGAGGCAGCCAGCCCAGGTGAAGCAGGACAGCCTGGGGGTTGGCATGGGTCGGGGAGGCAGCAGGCTGAGCCTACCTCTTTCATAGAGGCCTCCTGTACTCCTGAATACCCTGCAAAGCTGGCTGGATGGTATGGAGGAGCTGCAGGCCTCCCAGGGACCCCTGGCCGCTGATGCCATGGTGGCTGCTGCCCAGTTGCGTGAGCAGGAGGTACAGGGGAACAGAGCCAGGTGGCAGCACCTGGTCCTGAGCCTCAGGTCAAGCGACCAGCACACAATGCTGCCCTGTCAGGAGTGGGGCCACATCAGAATACCCCAGGGGTGGGCTGAATGCAGATACCCTTTCATGGTCCCATGTTCGGTAACCCCTGAAGGAGGCAGAGATGGGAGGATGGGGCAAGGGCTTCCTGAACACAGTGTCCAGCCACCAACATCATGTCCCCAAAGCTGCTCCAGTGCCTGCTGCGGGAGCGGGCACCACAGGTAGAGCCAAGGTTGCAGGAGGTGGGAAGCCCAGCAAGGCTGCATGCACAGTGGCACCGCTTGGTGCAGCGGGCAGAGACCAGGTGAGGCCTGGGGTCAGGGTGGGAGGGTTCCAGGGCAGGGAGGGTGATACCTACCACACCATCTTGGTCCCTAGGTGGGGGTTGCTGCAGCAGCTTGTCCCAGCAGCACAGAGTTTTGATGCAGCACGTGAGACCCTTCTGGCGAGGCTGGGCCTGGGTGAGCGGTTCCTGGATGAGCTGGGACAGGGCCAGCTGAGGCCAAAAGGCCAAGAGAGGGTTGTGCAGTGCTTGCAGGTATGACCCATGCCCAGGGTGGGGGCTAGTAGCTTGGCCCAGAGCTCAGTGGCATATGTCCACAGCATGTGTGTGAAGATGCTACAGCATATGCCAAGGACCTGGGGAGGGCACTGGAGACTGGTCAGAGGCTAGCAGAGCTGCTCATGGGTGAGTGGACATCAGCCAGGTCACTCAGTGAGGCCAGCCAAGCCTGTCAGGATACCTTCAACCTCATCTAGCCCTTCATACAGCATACTTTCTGACCCAGTTGAAGTCCCTCCCATGCCTCTATCCCTGCCTTAGTCCCCAAGACCCCTTCCATTGCCCATGTCTTGACCCTGGCTCTTCTCATGGCATGGCTTACAGATGATGAAGCTCAGCTTGTGAGGCAACAGCTGAAGGAACTCCAGGAGTGTGTGAAGCTGACCGTGTCTGGTGCTGCCCAGGTTTGGCAGACACTGTTATGTGCCGAGAGGATAGGCTCCACTGAACATCTACCCCCAACAGTCCTAGAGGCCCAGCTTGATCTGGAGGGGGTGACCTCAGAGGGTCCAGGACTCAAGGACCAGGAGCAGGTGTGCATCCCCTGCTAACCCCTAGGAGAGGTCCTAACATGCTCTGCCCAATTTGGAGTCCTCCACACTGGGGTGAGGGATGGCTGGGAATGTATCCTCAGGGCTCTCTGTCCCCAGCTGGAGTGCCTGGGACAATGCTGGCCTCTTCCCCTAGCTGAGAATCCAACTGGCCCAGCTAGCAGAATGGCTTGAGCAGCTGGCATCACAGGCAGAAGTCCCTGGCCAGGCAATAGTACCCATGGTACCCATCCAGGAGCAGTGCCTCCCACCATGTACCCCGGGACCTTCAGGAGTGTGGCCAGGTACCTGGGAGGTACACCAGAGATAGGGGCCATGTGGGTGATGGTGAGGCTGTGCCCAAGGCTGGGTTTTCAGATGGTCCTATCTGTCCTCAGCTGTGCTCCAGGAAGACCTAGAAGCCCTGAGAGGGCACTGGTCAGAAACTCAGGAGCCATGTGGGCTGAAGGCTGCATGGGAGCTAGCCCAGTGGAGTCCATGTGACCTAGCAGAGGAGACTGCCATCAGGAAGGGGCTGAAGCCTGAGGGTGCCTGGGCCCCAGTCCAGCAGGTACTTTGAAAGTCTGGAGGCAAAAGGGAGTCACCCCAGAGATCCTTGGGAGGAAAGGGGTGACCACAGGGAGGATGAACAACTAGGGTACCTGAGGTTGAGCTGCCGCCTGCTGGTGGGAGGGGCTAAGCCAAAGGGTATGGCAGGGAGGAGAGAAAAGTGGGGCCATAGAGGATCTGGTAGCAACTTCATGGGTCAACCTGTGCTTCCAATAGCCACTGGTCCCCAAGACATGGCCTCTCTGCTCTCCCAGCTGGGTCAGGGCTGGAGGTGCCAAACAAGGACTGCACTGCACAGCTTCTAAGGGATAGGATGAGAAATAAGGAGGGCTGAGGAATATGAACACACTGTCCAACTTTTCCAGCCAATTAAGATCTCAGTACTAGGGGCTGGAAAGATAGCTCAGCAGCATAAGTGCCTGCCTGGCAAGCACAAGGTCCTGAGTTTGATCACTGGTACACACACACACACACACACACACACACACACACACACAAATAAATCATAATACTACCAAGAATGAGCCCCACTTGTGCAGAAGTTGGAAATAAATACATATTTGAAACCAAATAGAAAGGTAGGGCTTCTTTCCAGTGTCAAGGAAACCTCAAGGCCAGAGGGGAAACTCAGTCATTTCTGTAGGGTGGGAGCAGCAGGGCTCCCTTGGGCCTGCCTGAGTATCAGATCCTCTCTACCCAGTAATGTTTTTTCACCTTAGGAACTAGATTAGTTTGGGGAGTGGGGAGTAACAAGCTGTCAGAGACTGGGAGGCCAACCCATAGGAACACAGCTCCCTGTGCTCAGGGACAAGTGGGGGTTTCTCCTTAGGGCCCAAAAAGCTGAGTTTGAGCCCCCCTTTCTCTGGCTTATGGAAGGCATCTGCTGGTATGTGTGTCCAAATGTCCCCTTTTCAAGGACACTAGTGACATTGGCAACCTACTCCAGTGTGATGTTAGGCAGGCAGGCCACCAAGCTGTTCTGCTGGCAGGAGTTCCCAGGGGGACAGCAGTCCCTAGTGGTGTCTTGGCCATGGAAAGGCCCAGCATGGCGAGGAGGGATCAACTTTGAGGGCACCTGCCACCTGAGACTGCTGATGAAACTGCCAGGCAGCCAGCCCGCCACGTCCTGCCCTCCAAGGGACAGGTCAGTTTCTCACTGGGTGGTCTGCATCTACTCCCCATTTCCTCCACCCCACCCAGATCTGCCACATCTCCTCTCCAGGCCTCATGCTGTGGAGGGGACACTGCTACTCATAGGACACATCATGGAGGAGCTGCTCGCATGTCTCCAAGAGTCAAGCCAGGCTGAGACCCTCAGGACCAAGGTGGGGCCTATGGCCAGAAGCTCCCACCTGCAGAGTGACTTTGTGAAACAGCTCAGGGTCAACATTATGCACTGCTCTCAGGTTCCCTGGGCTTCCAGCACACTCCCTCTGGGAGCCCCTGCAATCCACAAGGGGTGCTGGGCAGCACAAGCAGAAGCACTGGTTCAGGCAGCAATGTGTAAAGAAGTGGTTAGGGTAGAGCAACAGGGTCTACCTGGTTCACATCCTGGTATTTTCCACTCCTCTCTATTCCTTCACACCCCTCCCACTGAGCAGAGCTGGAGGCTTGAGGTGCTGCCTGCAGTCCTGAGGGCTGACAGGCTGAAGCTCTGGACTACAGCCCCAGGGCAGGTGCTGGCTCATAGGAAACCCAACCAGGCTGACACTCCAAGTGTGTCCCAAGAAGAACTGAGCTGGCTGCCATGGGAAGAGGGGGCCATAAAGAGCTGGAGCCACAGGCAGCTGGAGACCAGGGAGAGGAGCTGGCAAGACAAAGATCACCTGGAGCAGGTGAGGGTCGATAGCACACAGCCCACCGTAGGCACACCAGAGTCTCAGCTTGGCCAACTCACACCTCTTGGCAGCAAGGGGCTGGCACACATCTGGATTTGGGGGCCTGACAGAGATGCAGTGGCTTGGCCAAAGGAAGAAGGGTATCTGGGGTCCACTCTGCACCTTATGCCACACACAACAGTGCCACTCCTCCCAGCAGGATCTCATGGACTGGGTGTTGGCATCTGGCCAGCAAGAAAGGGATGAACTGGGCTGCCTGGGAACCTCTTGGGGATTTGCTGCCACATCCCAGCTCATCACCATGCTGGAGTCAGAGTCCCCCAACAGCCAGCAGCCACCATCACATAGCACGGCCAGAGCAGGGGACACGGATGGGGACAAGCACACAGGTTGCCAGAGATGGGCCCATGGTCCAGGGAACCTTGGTGAACAGGTGTGAGTTTGGGCCTAGGGGTGTGTGTGTTGGGCAGAACCCCGGGGACTTGTTTCCATACCCCACAGGAGGCCTAACCTGACCCTCCTGGGGTGGCGCAGGTGTCTCGGGGTGCCCTGATGGTTCGTGTTGGAGGAGGCTGGGTGGCTCTGGATGAATTTCTAGTCAAGAATGACCCAGGCCGAGGTAAGGGGCTGAGGGTATGGGGTACCTCAGGACAAGGGTTGGGGGCAAAGTAGTCCCCAGGCTCTGCTCAGGGGGGTGAAGGGCATGCACCTTATCCCTGTCTCTCCACCTCCATCTCTGGGCAGCAAAGGGGAGGACCAGCAGTAAGATCCACGAGAGGTTCCAGTGCTGGGTTGGGGTTCAGAGCCAGAGGGCTCAGGATATCATCCCCCTGAGACTCTGGACCTCCATCCCCAATGCCTCCACCAGACCCCTGCCTCGGAAGGTGGGTGTTGGGATGGGCTAAGGGACCGTCTCTGAGCCCAAGTAGACGGACTGGGCATTGGGATGAAGCCTGACCATCCCTCTCAGACAGGACTGCCAACCTCCCCAGCACACAGAGACTCCAGCCCTTCCAAGGTTAAGGCCCCTGAGGGGCCCAAGAAGCAGAATCCCAGAGGACACCAGGACCCAGCAGGCACTGGACAAAAAACAGTGCGTGGAGTCATCCTCAGGGGACTCAGCAGGACCCAGAGAACAGGGACTGGATGAGGAGCGGCTGGGGACAGCAAAACCTCAATGCGCGTAGCTTGCTCCCACTTTCAGGCAATAAAGTCTCGTTTGGGGAACCGAAACTAAGAGCTTGGGAGGTCCACATTTCCCTTGCAAACTCCATTCAAAGACTGGCGGGCAGGCGGGCGGACGGCGCAGGTCCTGGACGCCCCGCCCTCGTGCCTGCACTGCATTCTTCCACAGTGACTCAAAGTGGAAGGGCGCGGGCAGGGTCCTTATGCTCCGCAGCCCCTCCTGGCCCAAGGGTAGCTTCCTAGCCAGCTCAAGTTTCCATGCACCTCCAACCCAAACCTGATCCACGCCCAGCTCCCTGTCTCCGCCCCTGATGGCGGGCGGGGCAGCCAGGGCTAGAGGCCACCAAAGATTTAAAGGCACGGGGCGTGGGGACTCGGAAAGCGGGACGGAGAAGCGGAGGAGCTGAGGGACTTCCGACTCAACAGGTGCGGATTTGGGAAACCGAAACATCTGTGTGAGCTGAGGCAGAGGCCGAGGCTGCTGGGAGTAGGGGGATGGGACGCGTGATACAGGGGCGCGCTGCATGGACTCTGGTCTCTGCCTGGTGGGTCTAGAGCCTGCTCACTCTGAGCCGTAGGTTCACGGTCCAAAAGGTTGAGACCGAGGGCTGGACATGCCACGGGGCGGGGAGATCGCTGATTCCAGACAGGTTGTGTGTTCCACACTGTCAAACCGGCTTCAAGATCAGATTGGATTACTCCAGCAGCGGACCACTACCCCTTCCTTCCGCGAAGGGAGCTGCGCCCACGGTAGGAGGGCAGTTAGGCTAACAAATTGAGAATGGCTCCTAACAGCAGCTCTGAGGTAGGCAGGTGGAGCTGCCCTGTGGAGTTCTGGGCTGTCTGGGATCAAGCGCCTTTGGGAGGGAAGGGCAGGAGGGTCTCTGACTTTCCGCCCGCACCGACACGCATCATGCCAGAGGCTGTTGCTTTCTGTCTGCTTGGACCAAGATGCATGAAGTCTCTTAGCTGTCCACAGTAGGGAAGAGATGTGGGTACAGTCAGCCTGGCCTTCCGGTTCTGTTCTGGCCTGACTTTGGGGATACCCTGTCCTCACCCTTCGGTGTCGTGACATAAGATGGCCCATGCCCTTGCGATGTGAATCTACCCAGCTCAGGAATGACCTCCCCCACCTTGTCACCTGGGGGCCTCTTAAAGTGGGGCCCTACAGAGAAACAACGGGACCTGCTTTCTTTCAGATACCTTTTAATGGAAATCGCCTCTGTCCCTGATCCCGGAAAGCTAGTAGCCTCTTTGTCACACACCCAGCTCACTTTAATGCTAGTGGCCCACTCTCTGGAGCACTGATCCTTTGCCTAGGCCATTTTCCTGCTGCCTGGCAGAGCCTACTCCAGACACCCCCAAACACCCTAGAGTCCAGCCACCTTGCCTCACTCCCCCTCCAGATGCC